>RJWJ010002909.1:0-10596 GCA_004363605.1 Indri indri
ATTTGATCCAGCAATCCCATTACTGGGCATCTACCCCAAAGAACAAAAATCACTCTATGAAAAAGACACCTGCACCCGAATGTTTATAGCAGCGCAATTCACAATTGCAAAGGTGTGGAAACAGCCCAAGTGTCCATCAATACATGAGTGGATTAGTAAAATGTGGTATATGTATACCATGGAGTACTATTCAGCTTTAGATTGCTTTCTTAATATTGAGTTTCCAGTAATTTATCTCATATGTAGTTTTCCAAATTTTATGTAGAAAATGCAATTGGACTTTTAATGAAGTCCAATCCACCAATTTCTTCTTTCATGAATCATGCTTTTTTCGTGTTACATCTAAGAAATCTTTACCTAATCCCAGTTCACAAAGATTTGTCCTATATTTATACCTAAAAGTTCTATAGTTTTATATTTTACATTTAATTTTATGAAATGCTTTTAGTTAATTTTTGAATATAGTAGAAGGTATGCATTGAAAACCTTTTTTTTATTGGGGCACTATATATGACTATGGAATTGTTCCAGTATCATCTGTGGGAAAGATTATCATTTCTCCACTCAACTGCCTTTGCACCTTTGTCAAAAATCAATTTGCCACATATATATATACACATACACATATGAGTCTCTTTCTGGACTCCTATTCTGGTTCTTTGATCTGTTTGTCAATCTTGATGCCAATACCACACTGTCATGCTCACTATTGTTTTATATTCATTCTTGAAATCAGGTAGAGTAACTACTCCAACTTTCTTCTTTTTCAAAGTAGTTTTGGCTCTTCTAGCTCCTCTGCATTCCCAATTTTTAGAATAAGCTTGTCAATTCCTTTAAAAAAAAAAAGTCTGCTGGGATCGCTCTTGGGATTGCACTGAAGCTACACATAAATTTAAGGAGAATATACATCTTAACAATACTAAGTTTTAGCCTGGTATATCTTTTTTCATCATTTTTACCTGTTAGTGTCTTTATATTTGAAGTATATTTTTTATAAGCAGCACATAGTTGAATCTTGTCTTATTATACAATCTGAAAAACTCTGCTTTTTAATTGGAGTGTTTAGATCAATTTACACTTATATAATTACCATCCTACCACATTGCTATTTATTTTTCTGCCTTCTCTTTGAATGAGTATTTTATAATTCTATTTTATAGTCTTTATTGGTTTACTAGTTATAATTCTTTGTTGTATTTAGTTGTTTTAAAGTTTAAAGTGTACATCTTTAATTTATCACCCTATCTTCATTATGTCATTCTATAAATGCCATAAAAACCTTATATGGTATACTTTAATTTCTCTGCTCTGAGCCTCTGTATTATTACTGCCATTGCTGTCATATATTGTTACAAACTCTATAATACATTGTTGTTGATGATGCTTTAAATAGCTACCTTTTAAAGAGATCTATTTACCCATGTAGTTATCATTTCTATCACTCTCTATACTTTTATGTCAACCCACGTTTTTATCTGGTATCATTTTCCTAATGCTAAAAGGGTATCCTGTGACATTTCTTCTCGTGCAGGTTGTTTGGTGAGGAATTATTTCAGTTTTTGTGTGTCTTTTTAAAAATCTTCATTTGGCTTTCATTTTTGAAAGATGTTCTCTCAGGGTATAGAATGCAAAATTTATAAAACTTTTCTTCAGTATTTTAATGATGTTACTTTATTGTCAGTCTGCATTCTTTACAATGAGAATATGCTTTCACGCCTATCTTTGTTCGTCTATATGTAATAATAAGTATATATTTTTTTCTCTATCTGCTTTTAAGATTTTCTTCTTATAATTGTTAAAAGAAATTTGATTATGATCTGCCTTGATGTAGTTTTCTTCATCCTTCTTGTGCTTGGGGTTCATTGAGCTTCTGTTGGTTTGTAGTTTTTATCAAATTTGAAAAAATTTTGGTCATTATTTCTTCAATTTTTTTTTTCCGTTGCCTCCTTTTCTTTCCTTTCCTTTGGCAACTCCAATTACATAATTATCACATATTTGGCTGCCTAAAGTTGTACCAAAGCTCACAAATACTTTTTTTTCCCCCAAGTTTTTTTATTTCCCCACTAGTTTCATTTTGGATAGTTTCTTTTACTATATCCTAGTTCACTAAGCCATTTTCTGCAAGGAATCATCTCTACTAATCTCATCCAGTGTATTTTTCATCTCAGACATATAGTCTTCATGTCTAGAATTCTGATTTTTCTATAGTTTGCATGTCTCTACTTAATATGTTTACTCTTTCTAGTAGCTCTCAGATCATATCCAATACAGTTATAATAACTCTATTAATGTCCTTGTTTATTTATTCTATTACTGTGTCCATTCTAGGTCAGTTTCAACTGATTTTTCTCTTAAATATATGTTCTATTTTCTTTCTTTTGGTCATTTGTGATAGGATGTCAGACACTGTAAATCTTATTTTGTCAGTGCTGGATATTTTTATATTCCTGTAAGTAGACTTGGGCTTTGTTTTGGGACATAATTAAATTACTTGGAAGCAGTTTGATCCCTTTGGTTCTTGCTTTGTGAGGCAGGACCAGAACAGCTTTAAGGCTGTGACTTTCCCCCACTATTGAGGCATGACGCTTTTCAGTACTCACTCAGAAGCACCATGAATTCTGAGGTTTTCTATACTGGTTTTTGGGAACAGGCACTGTTCTCAACTCTGTGAGTGCCAGTTACAATTACCTAATCACTTCAGGTGGTTTTCTCCCAAGCCTCAGATACTTTCCTCACATGCATGTTCTGATTAGTAGTCTGCTGAATACTAGAGGGAGACCCTTTGCAGTTGTCCCGCAGCTCACTCCTCTCTGGTAATCTGCTTTGTGAACTCTAGAGGCTCAGGCCTTCCTGGTCTTACAGCTCCATCTTCTCAACTCAAAGAGACCACAGGCTCTGCGTGGGTTCCCCCTCTCTGTGGCATGACCTGGAATCTTTTTCCAGGCAGTTAGTTGAGGAAATCATAAAGATCACCTTGTTTATTCCCATCTCTCAGGAATCATTGCCCTTCATATTTGATGTTCATTGTCTTGAGAGCTGTTTCAAATATTCTGCCCAGTTTTTTAATTGTTTTGGGTAGGTAGGCAAATCTGATACCCGTTACTCCATTTTGACTGGGAGAAGTCTATTATTTCTTTTAATACTGACAACAACCTTGTGAGGTAAAGTAACTTGCCCAAAGGTGCATAGCCATAAGAATAAAAATACATTATCTATAAAGATAAACCTATAAGTTTCCTTTGTCTCCATAACTTTCTTTTCCTGTCTAATGTGCATTCTTTAAAAGCTCAGTTCAACTGATATCACCTCGTGAAAAATATCAGCAATTTCAGCTTTTCCTGATGATTACTACCCTGCTGTATGCTCCTGTAATGCCCTGGGCATACACATATCAGGACACTTATCATTTTCAGTATAAGTACTCATTTTGTTGCCTGTCTTTTCTACCAAGCTATGAGCTTCTTAAAGGCAACAATTGTCTTACATCTCTGTATCATTGGCATCTAGGATAGTCTCTGAAATACAGTTGATGATCAGTAAGTACATATTTGAAATAAACTTCCTTGTGAATTTTAAAATCCTCATAAGTATCATATATAAATTACTTTTTAATTATTTTCACTGAATTCTATCTTAGGAAGAATTTATCCAATTCAAACAGCCAGATGTTTGAGGGAATGATAATGGTATGAGGGAAACTACAAGTAGTAATAGTGAACCGTGTAATCTGCATTATAATTATTAACAAATAATCAACCTATTTGGTGATAAAATAGCAATTCTTAAAGTGATCTCATGAGCTTGAAATATATGTAAGTGATAATTTGTAGGTGCCATATCTTTCCCAGCCAACAAGACAGATGTTCCTGAGAGAGAGCATAAGTGATCTGAAAAATATTAACATATTTTTTGAAAAAAATATAATAGCTATTATTTATTGTATCTGATACTGTTTCAGATCTCATGCTAAACACTTTACATACTTCATTTAACAATATTCTCATAGCAATCCTACTAAGGCAGGCATTCTTATTGCTATCTTTTGGATGAAGAATAAATGACCTTAACTCACAAAGCTGATGAGGTGGCAGAATTTGAATTTGAATTCAGATCACAAAAACCTAAGCTCTTAACAATGACACAGTGCTGCCATGTTGAAAAAAAGATAAATCTAATCATTTTAATTGCCAGAAAATACTATCGAAAGTTAAAAGTAAATTTTCTTTAGTCTTTGGATGCTAGCATTAATGTCCTTAAAGGTTGTGAGTACAATATAAAAAGCTCATTTTAACCAAGATTTTTCAGATGTACAACTTTAAAAAATATTAACATATTTGCAGTATAGGTACTGTGTAGTTTCCTTTAAAGTAAATGTAATCTCAGTATGACAGAGACACATATCAACAGCTTATCATATTTCTAGCTACATTTCATTTTAACAGTTACTGTAATTCTATCTCTTAGGATCAAGGTCTAGGATAGAAATATTACAAATAGCTCAAAAGTAGATTTATCTTGCCTCTAGAACTTAGTACCAAGTTTGTTAAATAAAAAACCAAAAAAGAAAAGAAAAAAACCCAGCAGCATATATTCCATTCTCAATAGCAAATTCATCTTATAGTTTTATCCAACGTCTTCTCTAAATGGCTTAAGGGGCTTGCAAAAAAATTTATTAATAGCTATTTTGTTTATGAAAAACCAGAGAAAGATGCCATTTTATATATGTATTTCAGAGAGGACATTAAACTAAAGAGGTGAAAACTGAACCCAAGATTATAACATCCTTGAGGGCCTGAGAAGCCTACATTCATGATCCAATACTATTATCTATTAAATGATGCTGCTTATATAACATACGAATACACAGCCATGTTTATTGTTTACAAATTATCTATGGCTGCAAGTAGCAGGGTCGAGTTGTTGTGATACAGACGCTATGCTGTATAAATCCTAAAATATTTATCTAGCCCTTTGTAAAAAAGGCTGATCCCTGATCTAGACTACAACTGACTCCTGATCTAGACCATTGCAGCTATATCCTTTCTTCTTATCCTTTCCTTTCTGTATGCTACTGCTAAAGTTATCTTCACGAAGTAAGTTTCCAATTAAGTCGATGCTTTAAAAATACCTCAGTGATCCTCCATTGCTTCCAGAGTTAAGCACAAACTTATCACATTAATTTTCAATGCCATCAATAATATCCCAACCTTATTCTTCTACCCTTGTTTTTTTTTTAACCATTTTCATACTTATAGCCAACATTTCAGCAATATGTGGTCTTTCATTATTTCTCAATCATCCCTTGCATTTTCCTCCCTCTGCTTTCAGTCTACTTGGAATTCCCTTCTCCCCAGTCATCTTTAGTTGTAAAAATGCTGAAATTCCACCATTTTTCTCTACTTCCACCTAGGTGGCTAGATGCAGTGTCACAACTCATAGAGTTCTCAAAATCATTTTTAAAATGTTAGAGACTGCTGCCTCTCTACTCTTCGAAAGTGAGTGCCCTCTCCCTTCCTTAGCTTCCTTTATCCCTAGTCCCAGCTTTGAAGCCTCAGTACTCAAACCATCTTTTAATGGAAATTAAGGCTTAGATTTGAAAAGGAAGCAGTGGCATTATATGAAAGCTAAGCAGATGAAGTAGAAATTCTCTCCCCTTTATGGAGCCAAGGTAGGCAAAGAGATAAGGGGAGAAGTTTGGCTACTTTAATGCAAGTTTAGAAGTATAAAGCAAATAAGAAATGGAAGAAATAAAAAACCCAAATCATAATTTATTTATAATGGCTAGACATTATGCTACTGAGTAGAAATGTTTACTTAAAATTTCCTGTTAGAAATTGATACTTTTTCTTTTGATAGCTAATCCAAGAGATTCCCCCATAGAAGGAGGAAATAAGGCTTTTAATATGCGTCGGTTATTTGTAAGTTAGGCCTCTCAGAAATTTTTAGATAATTTCACACAAAACAAATTATTTTTACTAATACTTCCAGACATAACAATGAAGTTAAAGTAAAATTAGACTCAATAATACAGTCGCTTATATTTTAAAAGGTAAGGCACACGAATCATTTCAAAGGTTCTTAAATTTTTTCTAAAATGAAAAAGTGTATGGTGACATAATACGGATAAACTTTACATAAACTTCTAAATTGTTTTAGTACCTTTTTTTTAGCATTTTTATAGCCATCTTTTTTTGCTATCATAATTTTAAGTATCAGTACATGTTTTAGTCCATAAATATTAACATTTCAGGATGATCTAGAAAACACATTATTTTAAATAATTATATAAATACCTTTCCTGATTCTTTTAGGATTCAGTTTAAAATAATACCATTTTTTAAATCCTTTGCACTGTTGCAACAGCTATTTGTAAGAAACCCATTCTTTGTGACTTTTCTTCCTACTTCTTTATTTTGTCTCTCTCAACTTTGTATGAATGCTGAAAAGGGAATGGTGATCTCTGTAGCACAAATCACCTGGAGCAGTCTGCCTCTTTGTCTTTGTTTTACAGACTTCACTTAACTTTTTAATTCTCTGGACAAAATCTTCTTTGTTTTATTACAAGTTATAATTTCTGTCTTTGAATGCAGTTACTTCACTCTGCCTCTAACAGAGCTTTCAAATTTACTTTTTCGAAGGCTTTTCCCCACTCAGTGACAAGAGGTTGAAGTACTAGAAGGTTTTTTACAAACTGTTTTCTCCTCAAAAACATGTATTAAATATCCAGTTGTCTGAACCACTGTGTTCAAAATACACAATGATACAGATTAACCAATAAAAGATCAAATATTTATGTTATATTACTATAAATGTGTTACAGAAAATAATCTGATTTAAATGATTACTGGGAGATTTTCTAAATGAAATATTTGCATAAAGGGCATGTTTCAAATGTTTTATATGGTAGAAAAGAAGGCAAAAGATTGAGAAGATGTCATAAGAACTGTATTCTAGTCTTGACTGTGTAATTTTTGAGGGCCTTAATTTCCTTACCTGTGCAAGTGTGTTCATCACAGTGTTTCGGAAAATAGAAAAGCATTCCCCAAAGACAAATGGTTAAATAAACTATGGTCCAGTCCCATGATGGAAGTAGCATAGTAGTCAATTTTTCAAATGTTGTAAAAACATTCAATAACATAAAGATATGCTAACATCATATTTTTAAAAGACTATAAAACTACTTATGTGAAATGATTCAGATTTGTCAAAAAATAAATTTTAAAGTAAAATGTGTATTCTAGAAAGAACTAGAAAATATATAGCAAAGTGGTAAAACTTTTTATTTTTCTTCTTTATCCTTAATTCTACCTGTTTTCTAAGCAGGATTTGACTGAAAAGAGGAAGGAAAGATGGATATTATGACAAAAGGAAAAATCTGTAAAAAGATAAGGAAAAGTTGGCCAGGCATAGTGGCTCACGCCTGTAATCCTAGCACTCTAGGAGGCTGAGGCGAGAGGATTGCTTGAGCTCAGGAGTTCAAGAGCAGCCTGAGCAAGAGCAAGACCCCGCCTCTACTAAACATAGAAAAATCAGTAGGGCATCATGGTGCGCCAGTAGTCCCAGGTACTCGGGAGGCTGAAGCAGGAGGATAGCTTGAGCCTATGAGTTTGAGGTTGCAGGGAGCTATTAATATGATGATGCCACTGCACTCTACCTGGGGTGACAGAGCGAGACTCGTCTCAAAAAAAAAAAAAAAAAAAAAACTGCAACAACTATGTAAGTTTTATGTGTAATGTGGCATTTGACACCCATTCCTGGTCCCACCATGAGGTTAAAGATACATTTTGCTAAGAGGTGAAATTTATAATGGATAACTGTACAAGCCTTTTGCCTCGGGAGACCTGGCATCAATACCTGGTTTAACTAATAAGTTAAATGATATAAAAGATCAAACACTGATGTTTTAGTTGACATTAGTATAATCACAAAATCACTTTACAATTCATCATAACTAATAATCTTTGCTTAAGGAAAGTCCAAAACTATGAGTGTTGTTAGTCGTGATTGAAATAAATGTATTGGCAGAAATTTGATTTCTACTCCATGTTGCTATTTTTCTTTTAAAATTCTAATATAGGGCCAAAGCAATTTAAATATATATAATAAACATATTACTTCTTGGACTCTCATTCTAAAAAATCAGATCCTTCTCTCTTTCTTGCTAGTCCCCTGTGACTCCTCCTTATTGACCTAAAAAATGAAGTAAATTAAGCCCTATTTTTATTCATGAAAATTGCCACACTAATAAAATCATATAATACAAATATTACTTTATATACTTAAAAAATCTATTATAAAAGTGCAACTAAATAATACATTATCATGGTAATATGGGGATGATAACCCCAAATCTTCACATGACTAACCCCCATTTTACTTTAAAAAAAACTGATCACTGTATCAAAATGGCAGCACATTTTTCACGTTTTTAAAAAAATGTAACTGTATTCAGGATTGTTTTTTGTATATATTTGCTTTTTACTTATCAAGTCACGAGGAACAAAATATTCCAATAAGGAAAATGAATACTCTTCAAAAAATTTCTGGGTTAAATACTGATAATCATTTTTTAACTATAAAAGTGGCAATTTGGTTCAAACTAACAAAATAAAAATTCACATGGAGGAAGAGCTGACTTTTTATGCTTAGTAGCAACAGAAGAAATCACAAAGGGGAAAAAAAATGAAAGATTTACTGCATTTTATATAAAAAGTATCCAGCAATACAGGACTAAAATAAAATGGCAACACAGTGAAATTAACATTATTACCAACAAATTTAACCAAGAGTTAATAGCTTCATTTCAAAAAGAGTTCTTGTAAATTGATAACATAAGCACTAATTCCTAAAAGATAAGAGAACAAAAGAGCATAAGACAACTAAAGACTATTAGTCAAGCTCTTTCCTTGGATTTCTCTGGTAGAATTCTCTGTGTTATTATTATTAAAATATGCAAACATGAAAATGTAAATGATAGCTAATGCTAGCCAATGATGTAAAACTCTCATACTTCATTAGTGATATTATAAATTGATACATTTATAGAAAGCAATTTGTGAATGTGTTAAAGGAGCCCTTAAAGTACTTATACTCTTTAAGAAAATGTTTCTAATTGGGGGACCTAGAAAAAAATATTTAAAACATGGAAACACTATAAACATTCTTTAAAAGAGTAAAGACCATAAAATAACCTAAATCCCCCAAAATAAAGAGCTAGTTAGGTAATGCAATGAGATACCATATATCAATTAAAAACAATAACAATGTTAAAATGTAAAAGAATTCAAATGCCTACTAGCCAGAAAATGGCAAGGTACTATATATTAAGAACATTTGAAATGTTCATACCCTTTGACATAGGATTTTCACTTTAAGAATCTACCCTAACACAATTATTTAAGATACCTATAAAGATCTATGTACAATGATGTTCATCACAGTGTTATCTAGAGAAGCAAATATTGAAGAATGATTGAAAGCAATATACCCATAAACTTCTAACAACAGAGAAATACTTGAATTTATTTCATTATATTGATACACTGAGGTATAGTGTAACTGTATGAAAATCTTTTACAAAAACTTTTTAAATAAAATATTTAAATAAAACATTTTACCAAAAACTATATTAAAATATTTACAAAAAATTAATAACATAGACAATTAGTCATATTATATTACTAAGTGAAAATGCAGGATGCAAATTTAGATCACACTGTTGATTCACTTTATGAAACATATGTACTACAATATGGATGCAAAGAACAAAGTGTTAAGAAACTATCCCGAAACTTCAACAGTGGTGTATTCTTACTTCCAGTAAGAGGCAAGAGGAGATTAGGAGACCTACTACCCATATAAAACAAGTATAAATCTGGACAAAGTAACTAAAAACAACCATTTCAGAGCACTGGAAAATAAAAGACAGACAACAATCTAAGAAGCATTTACTGAGGCAAACTGCTACTTTATGAAGTCAGAATGGCAAGTTTTGATCTTCTTGCTTAGGACATTACTTACCCTATAGCTTGAATGGCAAAAACCTATAGCTTTACCACCTGAGGTGGTAGACCTGGTTCAAGGTAGTGGCAGAACAACAAGATATTTAATGTGGAAATTTTGGAAGTGACAGAGCCATAGAAGATTGAGATTATAAACTCCTCAGATACTGGTGACTGGCTACTAAATTATTCCTGTGTGCAGAAGATCCCAGAGAACTAGGTGAAGATTCAAAGAGTAGGAGACTTGTGAATTTGCTCCACCTTAGAATGTATTCCTCATCCACATATATCCTGCTAAGTGTGGAAGCCATACTGCCCTGAAGTGTTTGACCTTTGCCCAAATCCTTTACTGACCACTAAACTATACAGACACAGAGGAACTCCTAAGGAGCCATGCTTAAAAAAGCAGACGGTATCAACACTAAGCTGATTTTTCCATTCTTGGGATACTTCACTTAGTAGAATGGGTTCCAGCTCTAATCAGGAGAATACAAGAGGTGCTATATCACCACTGTCTCTTATAGCTGAGTAGTGTTCCATGGTATACATCACTGATCAACACCTAAGTGCACATATAAGAATAACATTTATTGGG
>RJWJ010002909.1:10696-20696 GCA_004363605.1 Indri indri
AAAAAAAAAAAAAAAAGCTAAGCTGAGACATCAGTAGTTGAACACTACAGAGGCAACAGATTTCACAGTTTGAGTCTACAAAAGGTAACTACCCACTAAAGCAAAGATGCTAAAACCCTCAGAAGAACAAAAAGAATCAAGAGTCACAATGACATATCCAAAAGTCCAACTTTCAACCAAAATTTACTGGACATTAGAAAAAAAGGAAGTATAGAAATGTGAAGCTATATTCAAGAAAACAAAAGCAGTTAATAGAAACTAACTCCAAATTTACTCAGATGTCTGATGTAGCAAAGACTTCAAAGAAGCTATTATAAATGTGTTCAAATAATTAAAGAAAAACTCACTAGAGCTAATTAACATCAGAGATGGCAGAAGAAATAACTAGTGACTATAAAGACAGATAGATAAAAATTACTTAACCCAAAAACCAAAAAGAAAACAATATTGAAAGAGAATGAATAGAGCCTTAGCAATCTGGAGGATAATATCAAACATCATAACATACCTATAATTGGACTTCTAGAAGAAGAAAAGAGTGAATGAAAGGGTTAGGAAAAAAATTGAAAAAGTAATGGCCCAAAAAACACCAAATTTGGTGAAAAATTTTAACGTACAAATAACTGAAGCTCAATGAACCTAAACTGGATAAACACAAAAGAAACCATGTTTATATGCATCATAGTCAAACTCCTAATAACCAAAGGCAAAGAGAAAATCTTAAGAATAGCAAGGGAAAAACACTATGACAAATGCAAGTAAAAATATGATTAATAACGGACTTTTCCTCAGAAATAATACAGCCCAGGAGGCAATGGGAATGGCATATTTGAAGTGCTGGGGGGAAATACCTGTCAAGCAACAATTCCATATCCAACAAAAATAAAGACAAAATAAAAACATTCACACATAAACAAAAACTTTGAATTCATTGCTAGTAGACCTGCCCTAACAAGAAATACTGAAGGAAGTCCTTCAGGCTAAAAGGAAATGAGACCACACAGGAAGGAATGAAGAGCACCATGAATAGTAAATATTAATGTATGTGAATAAATATAAAAAATTGTATGTAAATTTTTTATTTTTTTCTCTTACTTTCTTTAAGTAAGAGCAAAAGTTTTTACACCGCATTGAGTTTATAATGTATGCAGATGTAATGTCTATGATAGCAATAGTGCAAAGAAGAGACTAGAAGCCAATTGGTACAAAGTTCCTATATTTTATTAGAAGTAAGCAGAATTAACTTGAAGAAGATTAGATTGTGATAAATTAAAGAAGCATATTGTAATCTCTAAAGCAACTCCTTAAAAAAATAAATTCACTATGTCCTTGAAAACTTCTACAGTCAGAATATCCCTCATACACAATAGTATAAATATATACTGCATTAAACAGCACTAGAATAAAGTACACAAAAATGGTAATAGCCCTGAATCAAAATGGTAGTATTAAAAGTGACTTTTTCCTTTTATTGCTGTTTCTGGATTCCATATAAAGTGATTACAACATTTTAAAATGAAATATTCCAATAAAATTAAAAGCATGCAAAATACATCACAATTGTTTTAAAATATACTTCAAATCCATATTCTAGTTAGATAAGAGGAGAAAAAGAGGAGAAAGAGGAACTTCTGGCAATAAAGAAAAGAAAGGGAGAGAGAGAACAGAGACACCCACAAAGAAATAAGAGACTGTAACGTAAATATAAAGAAGCAAAGAGAGGTTGAGGGCGGGGCATGGAGACAGGGAGAAGGGGCAGTGATGAAGAGGAAGACAAGTACAATGGCTTGGGAGACACTAAAGACATTTTTAATAGGGGTATTATGCATAGGCATCAGGGAGTCTAAGAACCTCCTGAAATAGTATACTTTCCTGGATAGATAATCTACAGCTTTTATTAGATACTCAAAGGTATCTGTGTCCCCCAAAAATTAAGAATCGGTGCTCTAAAATGGCTTGTCAAAACCCATTCATTTGAATTGTGAAATTCAAAGAATCCTTACCTCATTATTGCCTTTCAAAACAATAATTCACTAATTTAAGTTAGTTCATAACTTTTTAATTGCCCTTATTCTTATTTCAGGGACTTATATCTGGGTGACAGGAAGAGACACAGTAAAGAGAACATTCTCCACCTGTAGAGGCAGAAAATAGAATGATGATTGTAGGAATTGGAAGACCCCTACTCCTGAAGCTTAGGCACTAAGTAATTTAATTGTTGCTTTTATTTTAGAACTTATGAATTTAGGATTTTTAAAAGATTTCTCATGTAGTTGTGATGAACAGCCAGGTTGGGAATTACTGCTCTGAATAGCAGTGAAGTCCTGAGGCCAAGATAGTTTATAATCTCTCTGTATCCCTAGCACCCAAAGCAGTGCTTAGAGCACAGAAGATTCTTAATAAAAAATTTGTTGAATTATTTAATAACAATTTTTATTAACAATGTTGAATTTTTCATAGACTGTTGGTAAAAATAAGGTCAGGCAATGCCAAATTATATATATATATGTATATATAAAACATATAACAAATATTTAGATAACAAAATGCCTACATCCCTTAAATAATAAGTTACTGGTTATAATAGAAAATTTCTGTTTGGATTATTAATGCTAAAAGTATCCCAGATATCTGTTCCTGATATCTTTTCTGTCCTCACTGGTCAAAGTAAAAATAACTTCTTATTCACATTATGTCCTAAGATAAATCTTATTACTTGAGTAAGCAATACTTCTTCGGGGCTCCTGAATGATTGTATCAAGGAACATTTACGTAAACTTTGACAAATCATTGTGTTGCTTCCCTTTCCAAGTAAGAAGAAAGAAATAATTATTTCCAACAACAACAATGCCATTTTAGGTCAATTACAAATCCAAAGCAAATCTTCCTATATAGTTGCTTAAGTGTCAAAATTCTTGCTATAATCGTATAGTTTTTGAAACTATAAACTTTAACATGCAGATCATAGATTAAAAGTATACCAGGTACCTTTAATATGATATTCAGATAATGTTGTTTGACCAGGTAATTCACAGAATAGAGAAACTTTTCTTCAAAAAACCAGGAACTCATTTACCCTATTCCAACCTGAACATGCAAAGGGTCCCCATCCTGGGAAAAGGTAAAGTTTAAAGCAGTATATATACCCATTTCCGTAGTGTACCATATTCAAAAAGCCATTTTATTATAAAATTCATTTCAAAAATTTGGAATAGTTACTAATGACAATTATGCCACAAAAAGAAATCTAACTGCAGACGGAAAAAATCTTGAGGTAGAATACATTTTTAAATGAAAGGTATAGTAGAGTACCATCCTGATTAAAGTTATAATATGAAATTGGGTATTTTGGTCCACTCAATATTCTATGTAACAACACATATTATAAATGTAGATGGACAGCCCACATTAAGCTTAAACTGTGTTAGATTCAGACACTTCAGCGCTTGCTTGGTCAAGCTTGGAGCGGGTCCATCAGAAATCTAATGTTGGAACAAGAAGTGGCCTGGAAAGAAGTTATTTGTCATAGAAGAATGAGTCAAAGTAGATAAGTTGAACCTCATAACAATATTTTTACTTGTCAAATTTGTGATTTCCAAGCCCATAATGTATATCTGTCACTCCAATTTCTCTCTGATCCAGGTTCCTGTCCCAGGCCCTTCTCTACCTCAGGTCTTATTTACGTGTCCTAGCGAAAGAGAAGGGTGGAAATACTAATAAAAACTCAAAAGTTACTTTCACCACAATCTCCTTAAAACAGTTGGGGCTATGAAGCACTCATGTTTACGTACTTCCTCTCCCCTTAATAGAATGTAATGTAAAAAGGGAAAGAGGTGCCCTTCCCAAATTCTGACAGAATTCCATGCAGGAAGATAGTCACATGGCCTAGAAAACAGAAAACTACCTTGCACATGTGGCAGCACCTAGTGGGACGAGCAGTAGTATGGAGCAGAGGAGGGTCAAAGCAGAGGGAGACTTTAAGAAGAGTGGTGAGAGCCTTTTTTATTCCCCAACTACTGTGACCTGTGATTTTGAGCACGTATGAGGCAATCCTCCTCAAAACTACCACATAACTTGGGGGACACAGACATCCCCCTTAACCAGAAGGGAAAAAGCCAGTAAAAGCACTTTTTGCAATAAAGAAATTTAGTTCTAGTTTAATACTGTCTTTTAGAATGGTTCAAACTAAACAGCAGGAAAATGTGTGGGATATAGAGATATTTTGGTACACCCACAATGCTCAAATGTCACCTGTGTCCCTGTGTGTTGCTAGGAGACTGTCAAATAGTAACACGTCGGTAGATTAATGGCTCTATCACAACCTCTAGAGTTCTGGAGTCCAAGAAGCCTGGGAGCCCTTGGATAAGTTCTAGGGGGACCCACATGTTCTATGACAATTTTAAAAATATGTGTTTGGTGATAGTCTAAAAACTAAATCCTAATATAAGCATATGAGCGCCCCGCTTACTATCAAGCAATTCAATGCAATTTCGGTGCTGTAATTAGGTTTGGTGGCATGTGATCTCCCCAAATGCTCATGTTTGTTTTTAATGTGTCAGTGAGCATTCCTGACTGCTGCTAAGGAGGCCTGCTCAAATGTCAAATGACAACAGCCCTGCATCCACTGCTGCTGTACTCATGTTAAATATTCTGGAAGTCATAAAGACAAAGTGACTCTTACTGCAGCTAAAATTTGCAATTAAGACATTTCAAAAAATAATAAGCCTTTAATTTGTCAACTTGCATAGCAAATTGAAACTTTATCATTTTTATGAAGGTAAATCAAGTACTATTTGATTTAGGACCAGAAATGAGAGAAAAATGGACTTATTATGTTAAAGCTTTGTTTGCACCAAGGGCAGGCTAAACTATGTCATATAGCACATTTGTGCAAAAATGAGGATTCTATAGTAGACTGAATAGAAAAAAAAAAAAAAACGGGTGGGAGAATGAAGCATATCTCATGAAATAGAGTAGCGCTGTACAAGTAAGTCAAATTCAAAAAAACTGAGCTACAGCAACCCTTTCCATGTTTGTATTTTAAGCTGATGTTCTGCTAGTCTTTGCAATGGCTGCAGTAACAATGAGAATAAAGGTAAATTGTTTAAGTAAGAACTGTTTGTTAAATAGTTTCTTTTTATTTTCAGCATTTTTAGTTGCATAAATATGACTAGATCATCAAAATAGTGGCTCAGTAATTAAAATAAGGTTATTACAAAAATAGAAAAATTTTAAATGATAATTACAATCACATATATCTCAAAATCATTCAGGCAACACATGAAAATAAAACAAGCAAGTAAATCTGTCTACTAATAAACCAAACATTGGAAATTCAATGTAAGTAAAACAATATCTTCTTCATTAAATTAAGGTTGTTAAATTATGTTGCTTAAGTACCATTTTCATTTATTTTGAAATTTTCCTTTTAATTTGTAAATTTAGCTAGTAGATTTGTTTGAAAGATAACTTAGCATACTAAAAGCATCAGCTCTGGAGCTTAGACTGCCTGGGTTTAAATTGCAGAGCTGACATCTATTATCTGTAGATCCCAAAAATTAGGAGTATGAGCTCTGGAGTCAAACTTCCTGGGTTTTATATCTGAATTTCCCTTCTCCTGGGGCATATTATTGCAAGGTTTTACTGAGCCTTTCTGATTGGGTTGTTGTTATAAAGATCAGATGAGTGTATGTGTGTGTATATGTACTCCATGCATGCATCCATCCATCCATCCAAAGTGCCTATCACATAGCAACAGTTATATGTGTTACCTACTATTATGACTATTACTATAATTTCATTATTAATATTAGCATTATGGCTTTACAGTTCTATATGCATTATAATGATAAGGAATTTATTATTTAGTTTCATAATGCACATTAAACATTATGATATAGTATCTGAGTCTACAAAGCAATGAGAATTTTTTCTCCTTAAAAAAAGTCAATATATGACTAAAATACAAGAAACTATTTTTTAAATTATATCTTTACCTCCTTATATCTTAAACTGTGTTTGTTTTAACTATAATGGAAAACATGCTATTTCTGAAACTTGTAAGAGAAGTGGCAATCTGGCAACACAGCAAGGCTTGCTAATATTTTGGCGGCCTATTCTTACCTCAAATCTTTGTCTACCTACAAAACACTGTAGCAACTATGCATGTCCACATGTACAGTGGCAGCTATTAGTCAGACAATTCCTTGACATCTGGCAAATCTAGTATAGTTTCATTTCTGCTGATTAAACTTAAACGTTACACAGTTTCATTTAACATGTAATAATATTGCTACAGAAGAAACATTACCAGTGAATGAAGTAAAAAGAAATCTTTTTTTCAATCATGTGGCACAAGTTACTCAGAACAAACAGAACTACCACCTTTCTTATTTGGCTATGGATTCCCATTAAAAGACAATTACCAATTAAAAGACAATTGCTAAAGACAATTTAGCAATATTTTTCTTTTAGAGATTTTTTTTTTCTCTCTTATCTTTATGGCTCCATGAAAACTTTTTTAAAAGCATTTGGAAACAAAATGCTATCTAAATTACAAAGTATCAGCTGGGCACAGTGGCTCATTCCTATAATCCTAGCACTTTGGGAAGCAGAGGCAGGAGGAACACTTAAGGCTAAGAGTTCGAGACCAGCCTGAGCAACATAGCAAGATCTGCCCCCCCTCTACAAAAACACAGAAAAATCAGACAACAGAAAAATTAGCCAGGCTTGGTGTTGTGCACCTGTATTCCTAGCTACTCTGGAAGGTGAGGCAGGAAGATCATTTGAGCCCAGTAGTTTGAGGTTGCAGTGAGCTAGGATGGCAGCACTGCACTCTTGCCCAGGTAACAGAGTGAGATGCTGACTGAAAAAAAAAAAAAAAAAAAAAAAAAAAAAAAAAAAAAAAAAAAAAAAAAAAAAAAAAAAAGAAAAGAAAAGAAAAGAAAAGAAAAGAAAAGAAAAGAAAAGAAAAGAAAAAAGTATCAATTTGTTTTTAAAGAAGGATAGGAGTGAATATTCATTTGTATTTTGGCTTAGTTTTTTTTTTCTATCAAATAATAATAGCTATCTTAATTTCTTTAGGAATGAACTGGGATATAAATAAAACAAAACACTAATGGTACACATTTTTTGCTACTATGTCAGGATACAACATCATTCTCCTTTTCTGGCATACTGGATTAAATTACTTCATTTGTTTTTGCCATATATGTAGTGGTTTTCTTGTACAAATTTACGAGAAAAGTTTTCATAGGTGTGCCTTCCTAAAAATGCTTGATTAATGCTCTATGCTCAATCATGTGTACAAGAGTAGATACAATTTGGATAACAGCCAATAGATGGCACTGTTCTCACTAGGTAGCAAAGACCTCATAAAGGTGTCATTACAGGCACAAATTCTCAAGATCAAATATCTGCTCAAATCACTGAATCTGAATTTTTCATGATGGGGACAAATACTAAAATATGTTAAATATTTAAAATTTTATGCTTAATAGTTACAAATATGAGAGACCAATTTAAGGCAAACTATTTACTTATTTAGCAAAAAATATTTATTGAGTACCTACTATCACTAGGCACTAGGGATATAAAAGTGAGTAAGATATTTCCTGGTCTCAAATAATTACACAACAATGTGGTAAGTAAAATTATTAATGGAGATATGCACAGAGAAGTACAGAAGATCATTCTGGTGATAGGCTAGATCAAAGTTTTTTGAAAAGGAGATATTGCCTGAGGTAGTAACAAAGGATGGAGGGTGGATTGTTGGTACAACATATTTTGAACAAAGGGAAAAGCAATAGCAAGGACAAGAATGTAAGAAATAGTATAATTGTATAATGTGGGAAGTATGACTCACAGTGCATCAAAATATAAACCTGGAAGGAGAGGTCTCCAGCACACAGAGGGTCTACTATCTTTAAGAAATTTGGTCTTCACCTTTCATATGATGGGGCTGATTAAAGGAGTGGTGACAGTGAGTGGCAGGATCAGATTTATATTTTGGAGAGATCACTGCAGAGTCCGTGTGATCATGGATTTAAATGGGCTAAGAATGGAAGAAGGAATCCAACACAGTGGCTACTGTGGGCAGTCCAGGCAACAAGCAACAAAGCTTTAACCAGAGCAGTAGCAATAAAGGGTGGAGAGGAAGACGCAACTTTGAGAAATATTTAGAAAATAAGTGTTACCAGGGTATGGTATGTACGTATTGCATGTACGTATTTAGAGACAGGGTCTCGTTCTGTTGCCAGAGCTAGAGTGCAGTGGTGCCATCATAGCTCACTGCAACCTCAAACTCCTGGGCTCAAGCACTCCTCCTGCCTCAGCCTAGTAGCTGGGACTACTACAAGCATGGGCCA
Source organism: Indri indri (assembly GCA_004363605.1). Classification (NCBI taxonomy): domain Eukaryota; kingdom Metazoa; phylum Chordata; class Mammalia; order Primates; family Indriidae; genus Indri; species Indri indri. Next base: position 19,063 of record RJWJ010002909.1, read on the forward strand.
CCATGCCTGGCTAATTTTTTTTTTTTTTTTTTTTTTAGTAGAAATGGGGTCTCTCTATCATGTTCAGGCTGTTCTCAAACTCCTGGCCTCAAGCAATCCTCCCACCTCCTCAGCCTCCCAAAGTGCTAGGATTGCAGGCCTCAGGACATGATATTTCAATAGATGTGGAAGAGGAGGGATGAGAAATCAGGCTGACAGTCAAGACAGGTATTTCTTAGGTTCTTTTGAAATACAACTGGTAACTTTTTACTGATCCATTATCCTTTTAATTGCTATTATACGAACCGTAAGTTGCTGTTCTGCTCTTATCCATCCAATCTTTATTCTTTCATAGCACCATGTGCTTGTCTTTCTAAAAACCTACTATAATTTATAAGAATTATTACAAAATATGTTTATTATGTATTTGTTTAATGTCTGTCTCTTTTATTTATTAGATTATATTTCATGAGGACAGGGTCATCTCTCCTGATCTGGTTCACCATTCCATACCTACCACTTAGTCTAGTACATAGCTGATGCTCAACAAACATTTGTTGAAGAAGCACATATTTCTGAAGTTCTAAGACCTATTCACACTCTACCTTTGCTGATTACTTTCCATCAGGATCAAACACTACTTTAGGACATATTTGATAACACCCATAAGAGACACTGCCTATTCATTAAGTACTTTAGCTTTTTTCAGTGCCAGCTTTTCTTACTAGGATAGGAATAAGTCTTTCCCACATGTTAAGTTACAAGCTATTTTAGAGTGTAACAGATGCTCTCTGATCACATCAGCTTTCTCCATGAAGGACAATAACCAAAATATTCTTAAGAAATTTCCTCCTTCACCTTCTGAGTCCTGGCAAGGGTTTCTACCATGTCTACTTGCTTCTCCTTCTTTCATGGATATTAATTTACTCCTACAGTTGAATATTTTTTCTCAAGGCTACCTTAAAATATCATAGTGGTTGGTAATTCTCTGAAGTTTCTCTATTAAAGAAAAACTTTTCCCCACTCTCACGTTTTTATTTTTTCACAGCTTTTTTGAGGTATAATTGACAAATAAATCTATATATACTTACGGTATACAATGTGACATTTTTATATATGTATATATTGTGAAGTAATTACCATAATAAAACTAATTAACATATCATTACCTCATATTTACCTTCTTTTGTGGTAATAACATTTAAGATCTATTCTCTTAGCATGTATGAACTACAGTATTATTAACTATAGTCACCATGCCATACATTAGATCTCCAGAATTTGTTCATCTGCATAACTGAAACTTTGTACCCTTACAGTATATGTGTAAAGGATTAAAGGAGTACAGAGGGCTGTATTTTTTAAAACATACTCAGGTTTTCCAATGATTTCCTCCATGTCAGTTTCCTTGGAATTTCTAAGAAAAAAGTGAATAGATTAAGGGAAATAAAAAGATTTATTTTAATAAACTTAAATATAAAAATGTGGATTTAAAAATTAGATTATACTTCTATCCAGAATAAATATTTATTTAAAACTTTTTTAGCATATACTTTGTACAACACACATGCCAGGTGTTAAGGTATGATATAAGCAATACAAAAATGGATCTAACCTTAAGGAATTTATAGTTTAATATGGTGGGTAAGATATAC
>RJWJ010002909.1:25696-93309 GCA_004363605.1 Indri indri
GTACTCGTTCCTTAAAAGACAAATTATGTAATCCTCAAAACTTTCCCTATGAATGCTTTAAGTAAAATGGTAATCGTATTAACTTCAAATATTTTGACAGAATTCCAGCAAAAGCAGATTCGTGTGTATACATGTACATCACATTCAGCACTAAACAAATGAAAAGCACAAGTTGTAAAATATCAAATATAGTATGGTTCCATTTTTATAAACAAAAAGCTAAGTAATATGTGCTACATATATGTCTGTGAATAGAGAAGGATATGAGAGATGAGTGCTAAAATATTACACTAGATTGATGGCAGTTAGGGGAAGATACATTCTTTTTTTCTTTATATACAGTTTTTGACCCATTCCATTGAACATGTATTACGGTACTTTATAATATTTAAAAGGATATAAGAAAGTTTTTCAAAAGGAAAGGATTTTAAGCAAATAAAGAACAAAATTTTCTCACAGCTCGCTGTCAGCATATTAAAATTGAGACATTGTATTAGCCATCTGAAGTCACTTACATAACTGGAACAGTTAAGATTTTTTTCTTTCTCTACAATAATAATGATACACTTGTAGAATGTCTTATGCTTTGATAAATTTTCACATACTATTTTAATGACTCTCTGAGTAAGGAGAAAATGAAGAAAGTGAAACAGAACAGTTGTGTGTCTTGCTGGAAGTCACACAATAAAAATCACATTCTTCTGACTCCTTGTGTTGTACTCTTCCTAAAGTAAACAGGCTGTTAAAATTAAATACAGATGCTATGATTCTGTGGCAAATGGTAATGAGTGTGACTAAAGATACCATTTTGGCAAAGGCATTCTCCATCTTACCTCCTAATGCTTTGATTGGAAAGATAGAAAGCAACCCTGTTACCTCTGCTGTTAGTTCTCTCTCTACAGTTACTTAAGTTAGATCCTAAGAAAGCCCCTGAAATAACTACGAGGTACTTTGTAGGATTCCCTGCTATGAAGCAGAACCTATGGTGTCCTGAACCATTAATATTAAAATAATAATAATAATAATATTCTGTTACTGCAGCAGTTTTAAGAAGGTCTGAATTTTAGACTCTTTAGTAATGGGAAGTGGGGATTATTTTAATGAATTTAAAATATTTAGTTTTACTTTTAAAAGTTTCAACAAGCATATATGCATAAAAGTCATAAAAATGTCATCCATATTAAACATAAATCTGAGACTATTAATATCATGAAAATAGCATAACGTCTTGTCTTTTCTTTCTAAATGTTTGCTTGCCACCATTTCCTTGCCATTGTTAAGACCACCGTGCCTTAAATATGGAACAGATCTTTATTTAGAAGGTGAAGGAAGGGTTTGGGGGAGGGCAGAGAATGGGTCCAAGTTCATGTTATGTGGATGACTGTACAGTATTTATTAATCATGTATTGCAGAAGCAATTTTCAATAAACTTGCAACTGATCAAAATGTGTCAGAGAAATGGATCACTTGACAATGGCACTGTTTCTGATTAGAATATGTGCTGGTCCACAGATTCAAGATCTGTAAACTACCTAAGAAATCATGACAGTAATATGATATTAACATATAATCCATATTAAAGTATTTTAATTTGTACACATTCACAGGACACACTTGTCTGTTAAAAGGAAAGAGAAAGATTTATGGAATTGATCTTGCATAAAGAAGAGAAACTTCACGCTGTTTCATCTCATGATCATAGTCTGAGGAAAGTGTCTGTTTTAATATGCACTTTTACCCTAAATGTGAAATGTATATTGTCTTAGGTAAGGAAAATAAATTAAACGCTGGGAGGAAAAGGATCTATAATATTATGCTGAAATCCTTAAATAGTGACATGAGCTAACAAATATTTTTAATCAGTGTTTAATAGATTTATAGAGTATATGGGTAACATCTGGACATTTTGAGATAACTATATCCTCATACTCATTTAGACAAATGTCAAAAACAGTTTTTCAGAACACGGTGGGGGAATATAAAACTACAACTGAGATATTACAAATGCAACATACAAGTGAGTTTAGAATAGTCATAATCTATTTTTTGCATTTTCTAGTTCATGTTCTATGTTAACTGAATCCTCAAAAGCATAATAATAATAATACATTAACTGTGTTTATACTTGTGTTAAATAGCACTGTCAGTCTGAGAACTGAAATACAGCAATTTGACTTGCAAGTTCTATATAAAATAGCCTAAAACAAAGAGGAAAGGGCTTTTATTAGAACCTGATAACGTTATTGATGAGTATGTAATAGCAATGGGCCTGCCTACATTTCTGGAAGCAGCAACTATATTCTTACAAACCACTGATGGGCTAAACAAACTATTAATGACGGTTGCTTTTCAACACTTAAGATAGTCAGACTGTGTTAGTTAACCACAAGGACAAGTAGGTCATCATTCTCAAATGCTATACAATATAAGAAACATAAATGAGACCTGTGGGGAGATAAAACCCACAGGTATGGCTCCAGAGTTCTTTTGCTATTCAACTATTAATAGAAAACAAATCCCACTTAAAGCTGTAAACACTTATAATCCTTTTCACTAAAAGATTTATTACCACTCATTAAATTTTCCACCTAAGGGTGAACAAAGTATTATTAGGTCTAGTGTCAACTGCAGTCCTAAAAAATATGACTTAACATCCGAACCCAAAATTAAAAAAAAAAAAAAAAAATTGTCACTCTGTTACTCTTGCAGAGTAAGATGGTGAAATTTTTGCCCTATTGTGTAAATCTGTGGAGTACCCTTTTCCCTAGGTTTATGAACACCCAACCAATCATGCATGGGTTGCAGAATTATACTTGAGTATGAGGGAAACATCTAGATTCGTCACCAGACTCAGAAAACCTTCTTCATTGGACACATGTCTTTCAAGTCAATGCCTTTTAATGTGTTTTTCTTCCTGGTGGTCACTGAACCAGCAGTGTTAGGCCTCACTTGGGAACTTGTTGAAATGCATACTCTCAAATACCGCCACAGATGCAAAGAATCAGAATCTGTAATTAAACAAGATTCTCAGGTGACTCACAAGCACATTAAAGATGGTTAAGCACTGACCTAGATTACCCTATCCTCTTATTCTAACCTACCTCCATTTATTTGACTTTTCAGAAAAGAGAATAAGATTTAGAAACATCATCCTGATCAGAATAATTTACCTCATTCCTGGCCAAAGGGACATAGCACAGACGCCATTCTTTCAAGTCACAAACAACTCACAATATTATTTTGAACCTAAAAAGTGACAATTTTTCATGTAGCTCTGCCTACTATTTTCTGATCTAAATCCCTTTCCAAAGAGAAAAGGATAGCATTATTTTTATAGTTTGCTTATGAAATGATAATAGCTATAATCAAATGTTAAGGTTCTATCTCCTATACTTTTTCTTAATTTTAAAAATGCATGTTAATATCACTAATCCTACCTAGCATTTTAATCCCCATTCAGTAGTACAATAAAGCTATTACTCACTACATTATCCAGAATTTTAAAACATAAAATGTTAGGCAAAACATGGAGTCAGCACCCTTTGATATAAGAAGAACTTACAGTCAATTTTCTACATCTTTAGAGCATCTTTAATTTTAAAAAAATGTGAGGAGCAGCATCACCACCTAATAACCACCCACCTCCACTCCTTCAACCCTTCTGTCTTAACAGACATAACCCTTAGGTCATTATCAGAGAGCCTTTCATCCACGTATGATTCATCGTCAAATAAAAGAAAATTATTTCCTTAAGTTCATTATAAAATCTAATTAAGCACAACATTATAAGCAGTCTTTTCATTTATCTTCTCTAAGTTTTTAAATATGATATGGGCACTGAGCTCTTAGAGATATTTTCAGTTTAGTTTTACTGATGAGTACTACAGGATTCCTGCAGAATGATTCCTTAGGATCCAAGATCAACAGTAGTTTCCTAAGTAAATAAAGTAGTAAAAAGAGTCAGAAAGAAAAGAACTAAAATTGAAGACAAGCAAAGAAACTTTAAATACATATATATATACACACACACATATACAAAATTAAGAGTCCCTGAAGAAGAAAATAAATGGAACAGAGCTAATATTTAATACTATAAGAAAACTATTTCTGTAAATGAAGATACTTAAATTTACATACGAGAAAGCTTATGGTATACTTGGAAAAGTTCAACTTCAGAAATAACCAACTTTTAGAATTATCCCAGTAAAACTTAACTTTAAGGACAAAGAAAAAATGACATGACCTCAAGGCAAAAAACCAAATTACCAATAAGGCCGGTGTCAGAGATACCAAGAACAATATTAAAAAACAAGGCATTAGTGGAATAATACTTTTAAGAAAGTCAAGGAAAGAAAATACAAGCCAAGGATTTTAAATCCAGCCAAATTATCATTCAAGAGGCAAGAGCAGAAAAACAGCTTGGAATGTGAAGGATCTCAAGGAATACTATACACAGGAGCCTTTCCTGAGGAATATATTAATACTAGAAGATAAGCTTCATCAAAACAAGACATAACTGGGGAAATATCACCAAACTAACTGATAGTAAACATTTAATATATTTAATCTGAGCCAATTTTAAAACACGGTAACAGCATGGGTACAGGAATATTAATAGTATATAAATGTTGCATGATCTAACAAAGTGCAAATAATACAGCAAGAAGAAATGAGAGAAAAAGGACAAACGTAAAGTACAATAGGAGTACTGGCAGTAATAAAAGTAACAAGTGGGAGTCAAAGGATGCCATTCAACAGGTTAAGTAGGAGTAAGGGGGATTAAAAGCACTATAAAAGATGTAAATATAAAGATAACCACCACAGCAAATATACGAACCTTCCTAAATTTAATAATAATAATGATAATTATAATAGCTCTTAAGAGACAGTTCTCCATAGTTCTCTACATCTTACATCAGCTTTTGTTCTGGACTATCTTTTCAAAGATGTTTGTACAGCAAACAATCTTGGAAGATAGAATGAGTATCTCCCTGTGGACCAGAAGGCAGTTTTGTTACCAGACTACAATAATAATAAAGATGTCTTTCTCTTGGTCAAAATTTCGGTAGGTTTTCTAGCAGCGCTTAAAGAACTTCTAAACTTGGAGTTCCTCAGCTATGACACAAACCCATTAAGTATGCAGCATTGCTACATGGGACTTGCGGGTCAAGAGAAACCTATAGCGACGTGAAGCATGTGCTACCTATTGTGCTGTTAGTAATAAAGCATTTTGTCTCTGACCCAGGAATCTCTTGTCTTCTGCCAGCATCTACGAAAATGTGGCAGGCAAGCAACTAGGCTTTTAATCTCAGACCCTTAATAAAGAAGGCACAGCCAAATAGAGAAAGAAACACAATGAATACAACGATACACACAGTAATCATGGAGTGATTTCCAGGATATATTATTAAACTGCACCCCCCCCCAAAAAAAAAGCTAAGTACAAAAAAGTATATACAATTTGCTATCTTTCATAAGAAGGAAAAGGAAACAGAAATACACATGCATGTGTGTGCACATGCATGCGCACACACTTACTTTTAACAAAAAAGAACAGGGAGGATAAAGCAGTAGTCAAAATTGGCCACCTACAAGGGATAGAGGATAATAGGCTAGAATGGTCACCTTTCTGAGAATACCACTGTGTACAATTTTGACTTCTGGAAGCATGTGAACATTATACGTGTTGAAACATATAATTAAATCAACAAGAATGGGAACAAAGGCACCTAACCTGAATGCAAACAGAAACAAATGAAAGCAATTATATTTCAAATTAATAACATAACTATACTCAAGTGGAAGAAAAGAACTGCTAATAAATCTTGAACTCTTTTTAGTAGGTTTGTTTTTTTACAAATTATGCTTGTAGCAATTCTGAAACATTTTTGGGTATTGTATGGTTGAGCAAATGAGTAAATGTACCGGTGTTGTTAGGAGTCAGGGTTCTCACTGTCAAAAGAACCCAGAAGTCACCATAAAAGGATTCTCCCTGGACAAATCTGGGACAAACTGAGTATAAAAATAAATAAGAAAAGTAACTGATAATAATTTATTTAATAAAATAAAAATCCAGTCCCACCAACACTGTATAAGATGTGGAAACAACCCAAGTGCCCATCAATACATGACTGGATTAATAAAATGTGGTGTATGTATACCATGTATACCATGTATACCAGACACAAAAAACGATGGTGATCTAACACCTTTTGTATTATCCTGGATAGAGCTGGAGCCCATTCTACTAAGTGACGTATCACAAGAATGGAAAAACAAGCACCGCTATCAAATTGGTATTAACTGATCAACACCTATGTGTGCATATAGTAGTAACATTCATCGGGTGTTGGGCAGGTGGGAGGGGGGAGGAGGGGATGGGTATATACACACCTAATGAGTGAGGTGTGCACTGTTTGGGGGATGGACACGCTTGAAGCTCTGACTTGCGTGGGGCAAAGGCAATATATGTAATCTAAACATTTATACCCCTATAATATTCTGAAATTAAAAGAAAATCCATGACACCTTGCTTCTGATAAATGGATAAGTAAAATAAGAAGGGTTGGCTTTCCTTACAGTGTAATACTGGCTGTAATATGGAGGGAACAGTAGAGTTGGCAAATCTCCATTTTGTGATCATTTTGGGCAAGAATCATCAATGCATAATGGAGCAACAACCTTCAAAAGGCTCTGTCTAGAACTTTAAACAGACTTAGGATTCACAGGTAGTAGACAAGTTTGTGAAAAGAAAAATAAAATGGTATTGGGCAGTATATTAGAAATTTAAGCTGAAAAGAATCACATGCTGCTAGACTGTCCTCAGGAAAACTTGGCAACATAGAAAGAAAAGCATGACAGAACAAAAACAAAAACTGAATCCAGGATCTGAGAGATGATAAATGACTTAAGCAAAGGAAATCAGCCCTTGAAAATGTTCTAGGGGGAGCAGTCCAGCTACCCTACTCCTTTCTCTTTGTTTTTTTTTCTTTTCTCTTTTCTTTTTTTTTCTTTTTTTTTGAGACAGAGTCTCGCTTTGTTGCCTGGACTAGAGTGCCATGGCATCAGCCTAGCTCACAGCAACCTCAAACTCCTGGGCTCAAGCAATCCTTCTGCCTCAGCCTCCCAAGTAGCTGGGACTACAGGCATGTGCCACCATGCCCGGCTAATTTTTTCTATATATTTTTAGTTGTCTGATTAATTTCTACCCCACTCCTTTCTCCATAGACCCACACCTGCTTTCTCCTTTTCAGGGTTACATATAACTATATACCAAGAAGAGCCCATAAACATATAATACAAAGATAGTGCAACTATATGTTTCCTGGTATCAAGTATAGCAAGCTGCATATGTCATTTTTCTGAACTTACTAAAATTTATATTGGCTTTTACTCCTCTTAGAACAATGCTAATTCTCTATGATAACTTAAATAAATAATTTGGAAAAGACAAAGACTGAGGAAGGTTACATAAAGAAGAGATTAATTCCAAATGTGTGACATGCTTTTCTCATTTTAATTTTATACCACACATATTTAAAAATCCATCTATTAGAAGCTATCCTTCTAATTGTATTTGGCTATATAGCCAATTCAAAGAAGCGCTACCTACATATGCTATAAGGCAAGGCCTCTAAATAGTCTGCTCAGTGGTAAAGGGGAGACATGCAAACCTCATGAGCCCACAGGTGCTAGAAAGAACAGGTTTCATTAATGCTCAACCCAGAAATTGTGAGTTCACCTCCTTCTTAAGCATGAACCTTCTCAGACAGGTTATGAAGAATATCACTGACTTTACTGGGTATTATAAATGCACAAAGCAAGATAGGTACCCAGACAGATAGATGAATATATTATTCATAGTTCACAGTTAGTGGGTCAATTACAACATCAAGTTACAGAGTCTTTAAGACTTAGATGAAATGCATTAAAATCATCAGCTTCCCACTACCTAACTATATGCTAATCCTGGCTGCCTCATCCTTAAAATGCTAATCTTTGAAATATATTTGATGTATATGACCCAGATAAAAATGAAACATAATGTCAAGAATAGAGAATAATTAATATACAATTATTCTTGACTTTAATAAGTGGCTATGTTTTATCAAAAGTTTTTTAAAAAATTTATCTGGACAACTCTTTCTTCAGATGAAATCTTATTTAAAAGTTCAAAAGTTTATTCTACAAAATAACTAAAAGTGGAACTACTTTGGTTAAAGTAGGCAGTGGAACTCTGGAGTATCACCTGCTTTGAAGATCTTTCTTGGCGGCCCAAAGCACAGTTAGAAAACTATTGCCACATAAGATTCTAAGTATAGTATAAGTGTGTGCAATAGTCATTGAAAATGAGATCCTACTAGTAAGTGTAAAAAATGGGAAATTTAAACGAGAAAAAATCGAACCCATTATTATGTAGTGAAGAACATAAACAAAGTAAATATTATTATAAGAGAAGTATAAAAGACAGCTCATTTTGGCACTATGGTAGCTGCTTTTCCTTGTTGTAAGCCCCCAGTTGATACTGGAATGTGATATTTCAGGTCAACATGTTTATTCTGATGTCCATGTCCTAAATATATGTGACATTGTGAAGTGACAAACAGTGGCTTAGAAAATACTTTTTAATGATGAAAAACAATGTTATTTGCTAACTTCTAATCCTAACAAGTATATAGTTCAAATTTTCTAAGATATTATATCTTGCTTCTTAACAATTAATCTGTAATTTTTAGGATCACTCTTAAAAGTTTAGGTTTCTTCAATTTCCTTTAGCTATTAAAAGTAAAACCAAAAAAATTCCTTCTAACTGTAAAACTGCTGTAAATCAAAATGAAGCTGCCTCTTGCTTCTGTTTGCTTTTGTGAAAGTGGAACAAAAGCACATTAATACTTAACAAAGCTACAATATGATATACGAATGAAGTCTCACATTAAATAAGTACTCAGACTATATTTACAAAAGAATCTCTACCATTAATTATTCAACATTTGGATTTGACCAGAAACCAGAGCATGACTCTATAATGCTCTGTTTAAATGAACTACTTAATGTAATAAACACTCAATACAGTGAGCTTAATGAATTTCAGACCTGTTATAAATAGTATAGTTTTTCCAATTTTTTGATCAATGGACATATTTTAATGCTAAAGCAGTTTAAATTTTACTTGTTCTTTAAAAATGTTTACTTAAAGCAAAAATTTTGTATCTTAATTATTTTATATTCTAAAACTGAACATAGTTTAAACCAATGCATTATTCATAAAGCAAAGACATCAGGAAAAACAAAGCTGTGCACTTCTTTCAAAGCTGTTAAATTGCTAAAACATACCATATTTATGCATGCAATATTTGATTGTGTTTTTCTTAAAACACAAGCTTGTTTTTGTTAGATCAAGATATGCCAAAAATTCTACACCAAACAATTTTGTTTATAATTAAAGCAATCATCAGTCCAAAGATTGTCATCCATTTTATTTCATCTCTACATCAAAAAAAATGTAATTTAAAAAAAATTTTAAATTCCCTTGAAATGATAAGATAAATGAAAATGTGAGTGCCTTCACATAATAACAGTAAGCTGACCCTTTGGGAAATGGTTGACTTTCTCAATACAAGGTATTCAAAGCTCATTCAAAAGTGTTCATTTAGAATGCAGATATCAAAGATGATGCAAATGTTCAAGAGAAAATTAGAACTTACCAGATGTTCTAATCCAGCTTTGATGTTTCCAGATTCCCTAAAATAGAAGAATAAAAGTTCTAAATAGTTGCTAAACCCTTGTCTGCTCTAATTTATATTTACCTCAAAAATGTTTTACAAACCTTTATAATTTTTCTTTCTTTACTAATGTTCATAATAATGCTGGTTTTAAGGACAATATAATTTTCATCAAAAGAAAACAGATACTTTATTTATATTGAATAGTATTACCTCTAAAACTGGTATTTCACTAACAAAAACACTTTAGATTTTTCCAAGTCAATAGAGAACAAAAAAAAATATATTATTATTTTACTACTTATACAATATACTTATTTTGCAATTAGCTTTTTCATTAGAGGTTATGTTTATTTCCAACATTTATCATGAAAATGTTCAAACTCACAGATTCTATCTACCACCCAGATTCTACAATTCACATTTTATTATATTTGCTTTATCAAATACCTATCCATCCATAGTTGCATTTTTATATAAAGAAAATGCACATAAAGAATACATTTGTGAGTACATAGCTAAAAAACTAAATCTTAACACATTTTTTCTTGACATTAATTTTATTAATTTAGTTCACATGGTAAGTCAGGACCTAAGATTGTTTTTATATCAAAAAAAATCACCATAGAAAAAACAAACACAAAATATCGTAAGTATCAAATTTCTTGCTCTTCACTGTAAAAGAGACTGCTGATAGAACTAAAAATACACGTATCTGTACAAGTAGCAAAAATAATTTAAATATACATTTGGTGAAGTATGGCAAGTAGTTGAATTTTTTTTCTGATTTCAATCTATACTAACTTACTAGTGAAAAATGAACTTTTCTCATTCTGATTAAGCAATATTTTAGTTCCATCACAACTACCAAGCTTATCTTTTTTAACATGACATTATAATTCTACCACCCTGCACAAAGTAATTATAAAACCTCCAACAATGAACATTATTGTATTCACTACATTTAAACTCTCCATGCCTCTTTGTTTTTCTGAGGAGTCCCAACTTTTATTTCTTTTCCATTTCTGTCTCCTATTTTTCCTTTGTTAAAAACATACCTATTCTGTTTTCTTTGTCTTGCTATACTATCTTTCCAGATTTCCCCACCTTTATTCCCTTCAGACTTGCTCTGGAAAACTGTACTCAAAGCTTCCAACCTTTGCTCTCATTGTCCAGTCTGACATACTAGGAATAAATTCCCACTTCGACTGATTAGCACTCATCTTTAGCCATTCTCTCCTTTATTTCCTGCTTCTGGCAATCTTAGCAAAACTATATAGTCAATGTTTAGAAATAAAGGGTTTCTGAACTCATTCTCTAATCTCATTCTCTAATCTATAATGTCATCACAATCCTAACAACAAATGACAGGAATAAATTACTACAAGGTGTGAGAGAAGGGTACTATTTATATAAATATTTTAAACCTTATTATTACAAAATTAATACATTTATTGGAGCTGGAAGTCAAGTGAATTTTTAAGTTTTCACAAGGACATTCTCATAAAGTTATTTGTGTAATTTAAAATTTAAACAAGAAAAGGAACACAGATAGTAAAACATCTGAATAGTGCAACATATATATGTGTGTGTACACACACACTAAAATTAAGTCTTCCTCCTATTGCTGACTTCCAGTTCTCAATCACTATACTAGCTCTTTGTTATCCTTATAAAGGTATTGTACACGCTCACTCCTCTGTGTGTGTATGTGTGTGTCTTTTCCAATTTGGTGTTTTTTAAATCCCAAACACAGCATACTATACACACTGTTTTGTTCCTTTACTTGGCAATTTATTTTAGAGTTGGTACTATATAATCTACTTCACTTTCCTTTACAGCTACATTGTCACAAACGGCTCTTATTAGCAAATAATATTACAATATAAAGAGAACAAAAATGCTCAGATTCAAAATATAAGTCCATAAGTCATTATCTGAAACCGTTGGGGCTAGACACATTTCATTAGAAAATTTCACATTTTATAAAGGTAAGGTACGTCACATAACACTGCCAGTGGGTCTGAAGCAGCATCTCATTGTCATACCCATTAATAATTCTGAAAGAAACATATAACTGTTCACATAAAGAGGGATAAACAAAAACTATAAACAGGTTCATTTCAGAGTACATTTTGCTGTCAACTGAGTTTGCCACAATCCTAGGGAAAATCACCCTGTTTTCTGAGCTATTTGCATTTTAGAATTGAAGAGAAGAAATTTTTCTTTAAAACAAAAAGAAAAGGTAGGCTATTGCTTTGCTATGTTTCCAAGTGAGTCTTTATATTAAAATATATTTAGAAAATATGTGTTTTGAATGGTGTGCCTGAGAGAAAACTAGGCATCATTCTTGACACACTCCCTGTTCTTCACTGCCAAATGTAATAAGCCACAGCGTCTTGGCTATCCAACACCCTTAGCTATCATTTAGATTTAACCACTTCTATCTTCATAGCTACTACCTTTTTTCAGATTGTCATCTTTTTTCCCTAAATTATTGCAACAGCCTCTTAATGGGTATTGATGGCTCCTGCCTTGCCCCATGTCAATTCATTCTCCATAATACAATAAAATCTTTCAAACATACAAGTTTCATCGTGTTAATTCATTTCTTAAAATCTACAATATCCTAGCACAATGCAGTTTAACTATGACCTCTTATCTTGCCAAAGCTGCATCACATGAAAAGTGACAGTAAAAAGCCATGACAAGCTACTAACCTGGTTTCACTCACCACTGAACCACTTGCTCCCTCTACCTAAAATGGTCCTTTTTTCACAGTTCCTTCTAATTCTCCCCGTCTAGCTAACAAAAAACCATCCTTCTGAAACCAAACTAAACTATATTTCAACTAGGGAAATAGTCTCCTTGTCTGACAAACGAAGTAATGAATTCTTCCTATAAGTTCCCGTAACACTCTGAGCATGTCCCATTACAGAATTTATCACACTTTTCAATAAATTCTATTTACTTTCTCACTGACACCGCTAAAATCAAAATTCCTTGAGGACATGCATTGCATCTTTTTAATTTTTATATTCCAACACCCAATACAATGCCTGAATCAGAGTATGTATTCAATAAGGGTCTGACATCTGAACATCATGAGACGAGCTTGGGTGGAGAGTCAGTAGCAACAGCTCAGGTTTCTGAGCAGTCCTACCCAGCCCCACACTATCTCCAACCCACACAAAAAGCAACGCAATTTGCAACAGTGAGTGGGTTGCCTAGGATGGTGGTATTAGGTAGTATGTGTGGGTGTGTGCACATGTGCAAGCCCTAGTGGGGTAGCCAGTTGATTTGATTTTTTTTGGTACTGTTTTTGAGGGAGTGAGGGGCACAATGGGAAAAGTGGTCGAGGCCAAACTAGAACACTAAAGGCTTTCCACTCTAGTTCTTAAATTAACCTGGAGCACAAGTCAGAGCCTAGGCTTTTACCCCTCCTCTAGATTAAAATTACTAGCCAAGGTAGAATGCTGCAAGGATATAAAAGATAAACCCACAAGGAAAATTTTAATATGCATAAACAGAGGAATTGAAAAACAGAACAATCTCATCCAGAGAAAATAGAACAGAAGAATGCAAGAATGTAAACATCCTCGAAGAGAAGATTTTTAGAAATGTAACTATGAAAATGCAGTTATGGAAAAGAATCAATATTTGATACTGAGTACTAAACATATAATAATTTGCAATAAAGAACTCAGAGGATGGATTAAAAGCACAACAGATACAAAGAATAAATCAATAAACTAGAAAACTGGGTAGAAGAAGAACTATCCCAGAAGGCATAGAGAAGAGGTGAAAAGACAGAACAAACAAGCAATGAAATTAAGAACAGGAATAGAAGTGCTAACATCTATATAACGGAAATCCGAGAAGGAAAGCAAAAACAAAGTGGAAGAGAAAAAAATATTTAAAGAAATAGTCACATAAACTTCCCAGATATAAAAATACTCAAATCACAGACTGAAAAAACACATAAAGTGGTGAACAGGACAGTTAAGGAAAAAATCCACAGCAAAGACATTATAAGGACATTTAAAACTATTATGGATTAAGAGAAAAGTCTAAAAGCTTCCATAAAGAAAAAGGAGATCCCTCCATAAAGAAGAATAACATTGATGTCAGACTTCTCAACATTAATGCTGGATACAAGAAGACAATGGAGTAATAACTCCCAAGTATTAAAGGAAAAGAATTGTGAAGCGAGGATTTACATACAGCTAATAAACTATTATTTGATTAGAAAGAAAAAGAAATTCTCAACATACAAGGTCTCAGAAAATTCACCACACAAAGACACGATTTAAAAGAAGTCTTGAGAAATATAATGCAGTAAGAAAAGAAATAGATTAAGGAAGAAGCAACACAATAAGGCAAGTAAAGGTTGGCCTAGAATTTGTTAATTACTCTTATTAGTAATCAATAACTAAAAACAAAATTGGAGAAACTTAACCGTAACTACCTGGAATTAAAATGTCCAAGATTATTGGATTGGGGAAAAAACCAAAATCCAGCAATGTGTTATTGACAAAGGACACATAATACAAACGGATTCAGAAGAGTTTCCCAAAAAAGTACAGAAAAAGATACATTCAGTTAAATATGAACCAAAAGAAAGCTGGGGTGATAATTTTAATGACAAAATACATTTAAGTCCCCTACCCCTCCAAATTTATATCCATCTATCTGTGAAAAAGAAGGGCATTCTATTCTAGTAAAAGATGCAATTAAGAAGTTTTTATTTGCATCCAGAAGGTCTGCATATAGAGCTTAATATAAATCATATTGCGACAACAAAGTTTGAACAAGTTCTCCATGAAAATCAGTTTTCTTTACTTTTACTTGGGGCAGAAAGACAAGGAAAGTTGACCATCTCAAAACACAGATAAAGCATCGTGAGTACATAAATAAAACACAAGACAACCATGATATATTAATATAATCCTGGTTCTAGAAGCAGAACACCTACACTCAAATTTAAGCTCTACTACAAAATGGTCATGTGAACTTGGGAAACTATCTTTTCTGAAGCTCAGAATATCCACCGATAATGTGAAGATACTTGCCTTACCTAACGCATAAGTTTGCCATGAAAGAGTAAGAAAGATAATATACATGAAGATGCATAATAAACTGTAATATGCTATAAAACGTTGTTATGATGGATGATATTTAAATACACAAGTCTTAAAAGTGATTCAAAAAGTCTTCACGGATTTTAAAAAAGAGAGAGGCAAGATCCAAAACATTGATAGAGGGCTCTTGCAACAAATGGTATAAAACCTGTCCTCTTTAGTGGTCTGTCTCTAGGGTTGTCCCTGTCATGACTTCATCAATATTTGTGCAACTCCTTTTGCCCTGTGCTGAAAGCAGACTTAATTCAATTATAGGTCTCAAAACTGATAAAATGGTCCTGAAGTGGAAAATGGGAAGAGATTATTGGCAAATGAATAAAGATTTGTATCGAACTAACACACAGGAGTACAGCAGGTCTTTTTTTAATCATTCCCTGTCTTAAATCTTCTGGGAACCATGAGTTTCCCTTCCCCTCATGCAGCACATCGATTTCTGAATTAGACTGCAATATTAAATAATTAATATACTTGCCATGATTGATGTTCTGCATTAGTTGAATATTAGGTTATCAATCAAAATCCACTTGGTTTAATGTAATAATATTGAAAAAGTGTCATGGGCTGTTCATCCAATTTGTAGTTGAGGCAGCACAGATAGTAATGTTGGCACAATACAAGGCTCTGAAGCAGGAAATGCAGTGGCTCAACATGCATGAGGCAGACATTTTGAAACTCACTGGGATAAGGCTGAGCTTGTCCTAAATAAAGCAAGCGGCTCCTGTTGGTTTCAATCTTAGGTGAGAGAAGATGCCATGTATCAATCATGCCATAGCAGGCAAGAAAAGAATTAAAAGAAAGATATTAATTTACATTTGTTGCAAACAAATTTCATTATTTTTCCAAAAGAAACGTGCTCTAAGTCTAGAAACTATTGCTATGACAGTTTATATCCTCTTAAGAAAATTCTAAACAAAAAGACTAAGATTTTTTTAGATCTAGTCTCACTTGAAAGAGATCAATTTTTCTTTTTCTTTTTTTGTTAATACAAAAACAGTATCATACCAAAGTGACAATTCAGTTTTTTAATGGTCTAAGGGAATCAGGTCAAAGAGCCACATTTAATAATGGTATCTATTTTGAAAAAACCTATTCCTTCTGATGATGGCATTCTCCTTTACTCTCAATATTTTG
Source organism: Indri indri (assembly GCA_004363605.1). Lineage (NCBI taxonomy): Eukaryota > Metazoa > Chordata > Mammalia > Primates > Indriidae > Indri > Indri indri. The sequence goes on from RJWJ010002909.1 coordinate 41,691, forward strand.
CACCTACATTTGTCAAAATATTAACTTACAAAAAATTTTATTTACTTAAGTCTCCTAGTAAAGTAAATGACCATTTTTCTCATCATTCCCTATTCTATCAATCCAAATATCTACTATGGATTTACTGATAAAAGTAATAACTTTAAAATGAATTTAATAACAAAAGACATCCAAAGGAAAAGTGACCCTTTTTTGGGAAGGAGTAGAAACTTAACAAGATAAATATAAACTAAAATCATTTCACAGACCAAGCCAAAACTTCAGTGAGTGTTTAGTTATAAACCATAAAGCACATAACTAATTGAAGTAGCATTAAAGTATTATTTCACTGACCAAGTCCTTAACAAATAAAAGATGGAATATATTTCTCATCAGTAATGTATATGTATTATGCTAGGAATTATGAAAAACAGAGTAACTGAAAAATTTTAAAGTAGGCTTTTTTGTCATGAACTAACCATATTATTTACTTTAAAAGATTGGTATACTGCAGTTTTCTACAGATATAATAGCTAAAATGACAGTTAATTTTGTATATTTTCCTTCATAATGAAGAATCTATAGGAGTTGTTTTTTTACATGATGGCACTCAAGGCTTATAAAAGCCTGACTACACAAATTATAAAAATGTCTATAGCTCTCTTCTCAAACAATAATGAGTAAATTTTTACATGTATTAGATTCTGTTATATATCAAAAGTTATTAATGAAAAGTTTGGTAAAATATAAATCTAAGAAAACCTGTGTTCAAATTTCAGCTCTACTATTTACTAAATGTATGATTTGTCAAGTTCTATATGGGTCATTAAATAGTAAGTGTCCGATTTCTAATCAAAAGTGTAGTTTATTGTATCTCAAACAAGAAGCAGTACAATTAATCAAAGTATGCACCTACACTATTGACACAGTTTTGCCATCTTAACTGTAGCTGTTTATGCCAGCGGCGAAGAAGCCTGGAGAGCAAGTGGTGATGAAATGGCAAAATGCATTTTCCACAGCTTCTAGAGAATTGACTATTTTCCTTGCAAGAAGTGGTCCAAAGCCTAGAAGAAGTGGTAGTCAGTTAGTACAGGGTCTGGTGAATACGGTGGAGGACAGAGTGCTTCCAAGTCCAGCTGCTGTGGTTTGACCAGCATTGTTCGTGAGACGTGGTAGAACGCTGTCCTGCAAGAGGATTGGCCTGTCTCTATTGACCAATCTTGGCTGCTTAACCACAAGCATCCTCATCATTTCATCCAATTGGTTGCAGTAGCCATCTACTGTAATCCACCGACCAGGTTTCATGAAGTTGTAGTGGATAATGCCAATGCTGGACCACCAAACAGATACCATTAACTTTTTTTGATGAATATTCGCTTTTGGACTGTGTTTCAGCACTTCATCTTTATCCAACTATCGTGCCAAAGGCTTGTAATTGTCAAAAAGAAACCATTTTTCATCATACGTAACAATACAGTGTAGAAATAGTTCACCTTTGTGTTGTGATAGCAAAGAAAGGCAAGCTTTGAGAAGATTTCTCTTCTGACACTCACTGAAATCATGCAGAACCCATCTATCCAGCTTCTTTACCTTGCCCATTTGTTTCAAATGGTCTAATATTGTTGCAATAGTAATGTCAACCCTTGCTGCTAATTCACGTGTAGATTGACATGGATTCGCTTCCACTACAGCTTTCAACTCATCATGATCCACCTTAGTCTCAGGTCACCTGCATGGCTCATTTTCAAGATTAAAATCACTAGAACAGAATTTCTCAAACCATCAATGTACTGTGCATTCATTAGCCACATCCTTCCCAAACACTTTGTTGATATTTCAAGCTGTCTGCACTGCATTGGTTCCATGACGAACTCATACTCAAAAATAATACAAATTTTTGACTCATCCATGGTTTTACAAAAATTGCTCTAAAAAAAATTTCAAAGATAATCACAAGCCAAAATGCGTGCCTGAAAGACTGAGGATGTACCTTCACAGTAAAAATAAAACAAGAAGTGTCAAATGAAATGTCAGAGATATCAACTCTCAAACTTAGTATTTAAGGAAATTGGACATTTCATACTTAATATCCAATTTTTCTCACCTTAAATTCAAAGATCAAAAAAATAATCAGCATATATATAAATAGAAGTCACTCAGTAAGTACTACTGTTCAATGTAACAGGCTAATAATGGGCCAACTGACTGCATGCGACTTTCAAAATAATAAAAATCTTTACAGAAGTTTTAGCTTTTTAAAATTGCCTTGAAATCTATTTCAACTGTAATATCTATAAATGAAAGTCAGTTTCATTTTCAAATATCAAATATTGTATACATAAAAAGCTTAGCCCAATGGCTAGCATCCAATAAGAACAACATATACATCCTGATATAAACATATTCTTATTACACCCTGATCTCTTTAGAAGGTAAAGTGTGTTTAAAAAAAAAAGTAAGCTTTTTGATGTCTAAAAGGAATAAATTGTTTTCTTTCTTTTTGTATTTTTTTAAAAAATAAAAGCAAGCAAAAATAATTTCTCAATTACGTAATGTTTTTTACATTTTAACCCAATAGAATAATACTGAATATCAGCATTGAGATCCAAAAAGATTTTCCTGGAATTTCAGTTTCTACTTACCAGGTTTGGTTAGAATTCTTAGCATTTTTCTCTTGACTGGAGAACATCTTACAAATTAGCGTCTCTAAATGTATATTCTTATGTTGTTATAGTTCAGAATGATGGTTTTCAGTTGTTCACATTTTCCAAGTAGTTTTTGATCTGACTGATTATTACTGGTAATAAATTCTGCTCTAGAACTTATAAATCATTTGCACAGACAAGTAACTATGGTTAATAAAATTTAAGTGTATCATTCTCTTTGTAAGATCCTTCAGTTGGTTTTGCAGGGAAATATTAGTGAACATCCATTATGTTGGAACAATTTTAAATTGAATATATTAAACAGCCAAAGGCTTTTGATACAAACTGAGCTGATTCCAATGGGAAACTGAACACTTAAGTTGGCAAGGATCAGTTTAGCCACTTACAATAAGTCAGGTAAATAGGTTGTAGAGTTCTCAGACAGGGCCCACAAAGGAAAAAAAAAAGAGATTTCAATATTTCTGAAGTCATGCTCTAGACAACAGTCTCAGACAAAGGAAAACTAAGAGAACTTGTCACTAATAGATCTGATCTAAAACAACCAATGTAAGAAGTTCTTTAGACACAAGAAAAATCAAGGTGAAGGAAGCACAACAGAAATGTTATTTATTGAGCACTCTGAGCTCAATAATAAATTCTCAAGGGATAATAAAAGCAATAACAATAAGAACAACATAAACAAACATCATCAACAGAAAATCAAGAGAAGATATGGTATATATGCCTTAGATGTTAAAATCTGTGTTGTCAAACCAAGGCAAATAGAGTCAGCCCTCCATATCCATGGGTACTGCATCCATGGATTCAACCAACAGTGGATCAAAAATATTCAGGGGGAAAAATTGTGTCTGTACTAAACATATACAGATTTTTTTCTTGCCATTATTCCCCAAACAATATAGTTTAACAACTATTTGTGTAATATTTACATTGTATTAAGAATTATAAGTAATCTAGAGATGATTTAAAGTAAACATGAGGATGTACACAGGCTATATGCAAATACAACTCAATTTTATATCAGAGACTTGAGCATCTATGGATTTTGGTATCCTTAGGAGGTCCTGGAACCAATCCTCTGTGTATACCAGTGGATGACTATATATAAAATAGTTAATGTCCAATCCAACCAGGGAAAAAGCATGTGATACATGCTATTAATATCTTTCTGCTGTTTCCCACGTGCAGGACAAACATTCATAATCAATGACAACCCTCTTTCCCACTAAGGCCAGTGCATCTCAACATCTTTCTCAACATATTGTTCTAAGGAAGCATGGCCAGTCATTTGGAGTTAGCAGGTGAGATGCAACCCATTCACCATTACCCCCCTTTAACCTATGTTCTTGACCTCATTCAAGAGAAGTTCAGAAAAAGGAAAAATTGCCATATGTGTTAGGGTGATTGGAAAAGATTTCAAAGAGGAGGGTAATTTTAGCTGGATCCTGATGGATTGATTGTATTTAGGTAGACTGAGTAAATAAAAATGAAGAAGCAGGAAGAATGAGCTCAAATGTCCACCATATCCTGACAGAGGCCAGGTATGGTGAGTGGCCTGCTCGGAGAAGATACATTAAAAGGTCATATAACTTTAACTCATTAATTTAAAGTAATTTTTATTATGTATGTTTTCAGGTCCATCATCTACAATTGTACATGTAGTTTATTATGAAAAAACAAAAACCCAAAAGGGCAAGTAGAAGCTAAAAGTTATACGCCCTGGCCAAGCAGTGCATCCTGATGTACATCTACAGGAAGAAGAGATACCTTTTCCTAATATGCACAAAGATGTCATGTGGGCTAGCAGTGGCCTTATAAATAATAAACGCTTATTGCAGAAAAATTCAAAATCACATCTGGTTCTAATGGAAAAGAAAATAAAAGTCACCTGAAATCCCACCAGCCAAAGATAATAGCTTCAATATGTACTAGTTTTTTCCTCCAGACATTCTTATGAATACACATAAATACAATTATCTTTCTTACAAAAATGAGATCATGGCTGATTTGCTATATAGTTTAAATTTTTTTGCCAGTATATCATATATTGTAAATAGCTTCTTGGGAGTCAATAAATACACTTGCATATAGTATTTTTATTGTTTACATACTATTCTGTGTATAGTGTACGATAAGTTAACTTATCCCTTATTGTTAGACATTTGAGCTGCTTCTGATTTCTTCTTACAAATAAAACGGGTGTAAAAAAAGAACTGATCATTAGATTTAAAAGTCATTTATGAACTTTATGTAATGCTTATTTCATTGCAGTGCAGTTAAGTAATTTTTAAAGGGGGAATAAGCCTAGTGTATTTCATCTCTATCATTTAAACATAAATAATTTATTAACAAATTAATATATTATTTTATATAAATATGTAAATATCAATTATTATTATTATAAATAATTTAAATATAATTTAAAAATCAAATTTCTACTTTCAAAAATGTCCATATTAGGTCTTGATAATTTCATAAAAGCAATATCTGCCCAAACATAATACAAAGTCAACAATCCCAAATAGAAAGTTTTTTTATATGTGTGTGTGTGTGTGTGTATATATAGGTATATATTCTATTATTCTCTTCAGCTGCTAAAATTGAGGAAAAAGTACACTTGGACATTTTTCCTGAGAAAAGCAAACTTTCAGTAACTCAAGAGATTGATTATTCAATTCTTCAATTATTAAAGTCTTTTGATGCTTTCCTCTTCCTTCTGATGTTCTCCTATTGAACAGATAAACTACAGCAGGAAACTGAAAACAAAGGTGTGTTTTAATCAAGTAAACATCTAACGGGACTAGAAAATAACAACTAAAACTAAATCAAACGAAACTCCTCAGCCTAGAAGTCAAGATTCTGGCTCAAGTGAAATTATTTGCCATTTCCTAATGCACTTCCCAGCACTTAAATTCTCATGGTATTTGTCTAAGTGAACTGACCTTCTCAGAGTATCCACTTCTTAGGAAATACTGAACAGTATGTGCCAAGTAATGCAATAAGTGCTTTATATTAATTAGCTCATTTAATGCTTATAACTTTATTATAAAGAGATAAAATCATTATCCCCATTTCATAGATGAGATAATGAGGCTTAGAGAGATTAAGTAGATCAAACAGTGTACCCCTCAGCTAGTAAAAGGCAGATTTGAACCCAGGCATCTTTGAGTTCAATGCCCAAATTTTATTCAAGGTAGAATTTATTACTCTCGGTCTCTAAAAACAATAACTTCAACAATGAAACAAGATTTTACGGTATTTCTCTACTCCTCAGTTGGAACTGTGATTGGGGAAGAGGCTTCAAAGGGGTGACGATTTAAGTAAAAATGAACACTAACCCTTATTGACTGATAGGCTAACATATGCGAGGTGCTGAACCTGGTCATTCACACTTAAAATCTTATTGAATTCTCACAATATTCAAAAAAGGAAAAATCCGTATAAATGGCTAACACAGACGGGAGAAGAACAGTAAAGATTTGTAAAATAAAACTAAATTCACAATTGCAAAGATGTGGAAACAACCCAAGTGCCCATCAATACCTGAGTGGATTAATAAAATGTGGTATGTGTATACCATGCAGTAGTATTCGGCTATAAGAAACAATGGTGATATAGCACCTCTTGTATTTTCCTGGATAGAGCTAGAACCCATTCTACTAAGTATCCCAAGAATGGAAAAATAAGCACCATATGTACTCACCAGCAAATTGGTTTCACTGATCAACACCTAAGTGCACATATGGGATTAACAGTTACTGGGCGTCGGGCAGACGTGGGGTGGGGGGGAGGGGATGGGTATATACAAACATAATGAGTGCGATGTGCACCGTCTGGGGGACGGACACGCTTGAAGCTCTGACTGGGGGAGAGGGGCAAGGGCAACGTAACCTAAACATTTGTATCCCCATAATATGCAGAAATGGAAGGAAGCAAGGAAGGAAGGAAGGAAGGACTGAATGCCATTTTTTTACCAAGCAAACAAATAAAGATTAAAACAAATGGTACTGTTCTTTGTTAACAAAGACAGAAAGAATCAGGTACCCTCATACACCGCTAGTGAAAGCAGAAAATAACAGAAGTTTTCTAGAGGGCAATTGGGAAAATGTATCAAAATTCTCAATAATACATACAAAGCCTTTAACTTGACAGTTCTTTCTCTAAATGTATCCGCAACTAAAGGACATGGGGAGCACTGTAGGGGGGGAAGGGCATGCCTTTAACCCGCACTCGGGTGAGGCAAAGACATAAAGTGTAACCATAATGTTTGTACCCTGAAATTAAAAAAATTTCACAATACCCTGAAATTAAAAAAAAAAAAAAAATGTATCCCAATGATACATTCACAAGATATTAATCACTCCATCGTATTTAATACTAAACCCCCCCCCCAAAACTGGGAAACAAACTAAATGCCCAAACTGTCAAATAAAATAAAAGATTTATACAACAGAAAAGTATATAGCCATTGAAAATTATGGTGTAGTTGTGTATTTTCATGAAAATGTTCTTGTGGTATATTATTTAAAAAAAACCCCAGCATTTTACATTCAGTCTGTTTAGGTACTTCCCAACAATGATCTCAACATGTAATTATCTTGTTTGTTTATTTACTTGCTTTTGTTTACCAATCCTTTATTTGTTTTCTGTCTTCTACACTGTAATGTAAACTCAGATGGCTGTGACCCTATCTTAGTCACCACTAACTAGATCCTGAGACCTGGGCACCTGTGGTTCCCAAGAAATGAATGAATAAACAAATGAAGAAATGAAAGAGTATCTAAAAAAAAAAAAAAGCATATGACAAATTGCCAGAGGGTAAATTTTATACATGTGTGTGTACAGTGTGGTACGTGTGTGTGTGCATCCAAAAAGACATAAACTAAAAGTTAAACAGTATTTAACAACGGGATTGTGAGTGGTTTTTATGTTCATTCTAATTCTCTACTTATGTGTTATCTAAAATGTCTTCCATGAAAACATATTACTGTTAGTCTAATTAAAAGAGTATTTTTAAAAAATCTTCCCAGCAACTCTATGGAGTTCAATTATCCCCATTATCCTCATTTTGTGAATAAGGAATCTAAGGCTTAGAGTAAGAAAGTAACTTGCTAAATACAGAGATTGCTTTATCTGAATCCAAAACTCATACTCTTTCTTTTACAATAGAAATACTGCCTAGCATATCAGATAACATAAGGGTGGTCTATCTTCAGCCTACATTTTTTCCCATTCTCTCTACCACTGAAAAACTTCCTCATAAATTATTTACGTACATGCCTTCAGTGTTCAGTTTAAAAACCCTGTCTACATTTTGTTCATCTTTACGTCATCTACATTGTTTAGCACAAATAGAATCTTCCTAAATTTGGTATGTAATTATATAAGATCCAAATGAATTCAACTTAGAGTTGGAGAATATGGAAATGAAATAGAGATAATGGGCACAGTTAAGCCCATAACCCATGAGACAGAGATGGTGAACTCTTCAATAATTTATCTAGATTGGTCCAAGTTCTACCACATTATCTTTCTTCCCCAGTTTGTCTATATTAATTTTGCCTCCTCTCACTTCACACCAAAATTCCTCCAACACTTTTCTCCCTAACATCGATGTCTTCATAACCCATGTTCACCTCACTGCCTGCTTTATAACCTACCATATCTGGCTAACAATTTTCTACTACTATCGAAAATGCGCCTCTTCATAAACCAGTTCATCATCTCCTCCAAAATTTTGCTCATGCATTTATTTATCTATAACAGTCTTTTCTTCCTCTCTACATCTGCAATTTATTGTTCAAGAATCAATTAAACTCCCACTTCTATTATGATCATAATAATTTCTTGTATCTCTAAACTTACAGTTACTTCTGACATTTAATGGATAAGTGCTAGATATTTGCCAATGTCCTAAATTGAGAATGCAATGATGTATATAAAGTGCTTAGAACATTGCACTTAGTGAATATTACTGATTATTGTCAACATCATCATTACTATGCAGACCTTTCATGAGGATTGCTCAATACATTAAAACCAGACAAAACCAGTCTGAGATACAATGCTGAGCAGTTAGCTGGCCTCATTCATCAGCTGAAAGTGACATGACTCCTGCACAACATTCTCACAGAACATATGTTTTCATGGCATGCCACACAAAAATTGCAAATTCTCACATACAGCAGAACATATAGACTGCATCTGAATACACAGAATATTATAAGAAATCTGTGGATACCAAGGTCAACTCTTATAGAAAATTCCCCGTAGTCTAGCACTTAATGGTCAGTTTTATTTTATGTGGCTTCTATGTACGTACCCATTCCCAAAGTTAATTAGTTGTTCAGGTAAAACTTTTGCTTTGTTACTACATGAAGCTTTTTGATAAGCATAAATCCTTGGTGTGCTATGTCAATCAAATTTTAACTTTCCCATAACTATACATGAAAGATAAAGTCTTTAGGCCTTGGGATACAAAGATTAACTAAAACAATTTTATTTATATATCACTAATATTAGCTACTGTTCACTGAATCAGAATTGAAAATCTTTGGAAGTCACTCACCCTCTTACCCAACCAAGAAGAATGTTTACAACATTCATGGGTTGTATTTAGGCTCTACACTCAATGAAGAATAAACTCTTTCATTGAGTTCAGTGTTTAACAATTCTAATAGTTTTAAAATGTCTTCTTTATGTTACAGGTAAAGAAAAATAATTTTTTCTTCAACCCTCATAGGTTCTTTGTTGAAAGGGAACCCTGTAACAAAAGACAAATTAACAAGAGAAAAACAAATAAAAGTTTATTAACATGTATATTTCATATTTAGAATACAAGGCAGATACCCAGAGAGTGAGTAGCTAAGAGGTGACTTTGAATTTCAGCCTATATAGAATCTTCAACAAAGAACAGCAAATTTTTACGGAAGTGACAACACAAATGAAAAGGACTATGAGTCTCTAGCGGTGACAAATTGGTGGAAGGCAAATAAAGGGCAGATAAAGGCTAGTTAGTAAGGCTTGTTAATGTACATTCCTCTGGTACCATCTCCAAGCCTGTAAGTGTTCAAAGTTTTCTTCAGTGGTTAACCTTTGTTCTACCTGGTAGAAGAGGGAGAGGGGGACGAGATACCTTTTGTTTTTATAAATCCAACTCCTGCTTTTAGGCAAATGGAGGGAGGGTAGAAATCTTTTCTGTGTCTGCTTCTTAATTTCCTTCAGCTCAACAATCCCTCGTATTTTGGAGTGGCTTGTTCTGGTCTTCCACGATGAAAAACCAAAAATCTACTTCTCCATTTACTTCACCTATTAATTCATATTATTAAGTATCTATTATAAGCCTGATACTATGCCAGGGACTAGGATTAACACGGATAAATGTGACATAATTCCTATCCCAAAAGGATTCGTAGTATTATTAGGAGAAGCAGAGAAGTAAACAAATAGCACAACAAAATATTATAAATTTTATGCTTGAAATCTAACTTCATGAGGGTGTAGGGTAGGAATCTTTGAGGGTGGGGTGACATGGAAATTGTGGGTAGCAGACACTCCAGGAAATACTTCACAGAAGTGATGCCTGAGATGTTCCTTCTAATAAAGGCCAACCCCCAACATGGGCTCTGGATCAGCATTTCTGGCTTCCAAAAGGACTTCACTCCCTCAATTATCTGTTTTTCCCCCTTCCCCCCACCCTGTATTGCTTTGCTGCTGTGGAACAATCAAGCAATCCAGCGTGTGGAGGTGGTCAAAGGAGTACTTGCAGCAATAAGCAAGAGGCAAAAAGAAGTGCTTCCTCCCTAATGTTACATTTTTCCCTCACAGAACAGCCAGGGTGAGGGTCAGGTGAAGGCAGTGCAGGAGGCAAGGAGGCTAGGAAGGTTTGATTCCCTCCCGCCTCTTCAGGCACCAGTCGGGGAAGCAGGGAGGGAAAGGGTGAGAGATACAGAAGGGATAGGAATGGAAAGGTACAGAATCAAAGAGGAGAGAAGTGCCTCAGGCCCCAAATAAGGATGCCTCTGCACTGAGGCTCAAACAAGGAATGCAGATACATATACAAATAGGGTTTGTGGGCAGCTGAGTCTCTGGCTGCGACTCCTTCCAGAAAACTGTAAAGCACTGGCTGCATACCAAGTCTGGTATGAGGAGGGCAGCTTTCTCCCATGAGGCCTGCCAGGCAAAACCTTGTATTGCCTATGGTTCGGTCTGAAAGATCACACATAGAATTTGGGTCTGGAGCCAGATTCCCCAGCTACCATCCTACTTCCCTGCTTCCTTCAGTTAAGCTTTTTGAAAGAGAGAACTATATACATACTACATTCTCACCTCCACATTCCCACCTCCCACCACATCCAAAAATTACTATTGCTAAAATCATTAGTGGTTTTTCCATGTTACCAAATCTAAAGACCACTTATATACACTTCTCAGAAGCATCTAATACTGTCCAATACTCATACCGATGTTGAATTCACATGTTCAACACTTCATACCCTTTCTTCACATGTCTTCTACAATATTACATCATTCAGGTTTTTACATTTTTTCAAAAAAAATGACTCCTCAAGTCTCCTTTGTAGGTTTATGTCCTCTGTCTGGCCCTCAACAGGTAGAGCTCCTCAAGGCACACTCCTGGGCCTGAGTCTTGTACTATACATTCTTCCTAATGCATCTCACTCTCACACATAGCATTAATAGCAACTTGTGTATGGAAAAAAAAAGTATATCACTCACAAGCTCCAGATCCATTTATCCAGCTGTCTATCTGACATCTCTATTTAGCTATCTCAAAAAACAAAAACTTATACTTAATAGGTCCAAAACTGAATTCTTGAGTTCCTCCTTCAAAATTTATCTTTCTCAGTATTTCCTACTTCAGAAAAGGATCATATCATTCATCGTACTGCTCAAGCCAAAAATCTGGGGATCAATCACTTTACTACTTCGCTTTCTCCCTACATATAGAATCTATCATTAAGCCCTGTTGATTAGACACCTTAAGTAAACAAATAACTATCCATACTTATAACAACTGCCACCACCCTACTCCAAGTACCATGACCTCTAGCCTACTCTTTCTTAATTCCCTCATAATTACTTTCCCCACTTCCACTGTTGTTTCACTCCCATTTACCTACCACAAAACAGCTAGCCTAATTATGTAAAAATGGGTCTTATCATTCTGCAACTTAAAACTCTTCAGTGCCTTTCTATTGAAGCCATCGTGACTTGCTCCCCCCAACTACAATATTTATTCATTCAAAGACTATTACTGGGCCAGGCACAGTGGCTCATGCCTGTAATTCTAGCACTCTGGGAGGCCAAGGGAGGAGGACTGTTCAAACTCAGGAGGTCAAGACCAGCCTGAGCAAGAGTGAGACCCTGCCTCTACTAAAAATAGAAAAATTAGCCAGGCATCATGGCATGTGCCTGTAGTCCCAGTTACTCAGGAGGCTGAGACAGGAGGATCACTTAAGCCCAGGAGTTTGAGGCTGCAGTGAGCTACGATGATGTCACTGCACTCTACACAGGGTGAAAGAGTGAGACTTTGTCTCAAAAGAAAAAAAAATTGACTATTACTGAACACTATCTCTGAGCCAGATTCTATTCTAGGTATCATAGATACAATTATGAACAATGGAGAATGGTACACATGGAGTTTAAAGACAGGTATAAAACCATCACACAAATATATAACTAGTAACTAATCATTAGTTACTAGTTGAATTAGTTAATTAATAAATTTGTGATACAATATTTAAGAAAATTTAAGTAAAATAATATATGGATTTATAAGATAACATAAAAGAAATATAAGATATACTTTAAAAGGTCAGGGAATTCTTCATTTTATTCTACTGTTAGGCTCACTCAATATAGCCTTCTTCTTCACTGTATTTGTCATGCTTTTTAAGCTACCCAGAATCTGAATACCATTCCAAATTAGGTGAGCATTGAATCCATAATAATCCAAATCTTTGAACAGAGAGTAAATTAAAGACAAGAATACAAAGGCTATTCTAGGTGGTAGTAGCAACAGAATTATAAGTCCAGCAGCACCAATGTCAGAGATGGTGATGGTGCCAGGCTGTAATACCAGCTGACCAGCCTTCTTAGATCCTGTCAATTTTCATGACCTAGTTTTCCAAAGTTCCCACTGATTGCATAAGCTACCCAATAACTCCACATAATCTATGTTTATTTATTTACTTGTAGTCTTTCCTAATAGAATCTAAGTTCAATGAGGACAATTTACATGTAGGCAGGAGGAAGTAGCATATAGGATGTTCTGGGGGCTTAAAATAGCACTGCATATAAGAAAGACTTTTGTTTATCCTAGTTCACATAAAGTGACAGTACAAAAGAACACTCTTCTAGGAATTACTTTCTCACAATAAATGGTTTTATTTATAGCCTGCATAAAATAAAAAATAACCTACATTCAATTCATGGCCAGTTTTCACCAAATATATATTAGTAGTATTTGAAGGCCAATAGAGAATGCAAAAGATTGCCAACTTATTCTGCTAACCTGAAAACCCAATTCGGAAGTCAGCAAACTATGGCCCACAGGGTCAAATCTAGCCTGTTACCTATTTTTGTACAACCTATGAGTTAGAATAGTTTTTACATTCTTAAATGGTTGGGGGAAAAATCAAAAGAATTAATAATATTTTGTGACATGTGAAAACTACTGAAATCCAAATTTCAATGTCGATATATAAAGTTTTGTTGGGACACAGCCACACTCATTCTTTTATGTATTTTGATGCCTGCTTCAGTGCTATAATGACAGTTGAGAGGTTGCAACATACATCACGTGTGGCACTCTCATTGGTTTGCACTGCTACTCAGAGTACAAAAAAATCAGTGACACAGTATAACTAAAGAGAGTTTGAAGTGCCTGATGAATTGCCATAATGTGACATTAAATTTTTAATACCTGTGTATACCAAGCATGTCAAAATGAGAAAAGAACAGAAAACGGGCCTTGAAATGTCATGCTTTTAAGGCACAGTAGAGTGTAGATTATTTTATCAAATTAAATGGCAATGCATTGTGTTTATTATAGAATGACACTATAGCTGTGCTGAAAAAATAGCCCATATGTTGACATTACCAAACTAAGCACTCATCACAGGACTTCCAACTCATAGGAAAGCCACAGTCAAAATAATTAGAAAATTTAAAATAGAATATCTGAACACAATAGAATTTCTTCACAAAAGTGAAAAATAAAAATGAGTTTCTGAGTGATGTGTTTGTTAGCCAATCAATGAAAGCCATTTATTAATTAAGGGTTAATTAAATTGTGTTTGCAACCAAAGGAATGCATCCAGAGAAAATAAACATGCTTAAAACTATCAGCCTTTCAGCAAGAAGTTATTCAAAAAGTATATGACACAGGGAATATCATCAATAAGTCAAATTAAAGGATAAGGCAAATAATTTTGAGTGGTTTTCCTTGTCTCTTCATGAGTCAACAACAGATGTTAGAGATATTGCCCAGATGATTATTTGAGGAGTCAATGCTGATTTTCAAGTGACTTAAGAATTAGCCTCTATCAATAGTCTGCATAGAAGATGAGAATATTTTCAAGGAAATTGAGAAAACACTAATTGAGTACAACCTGATGTGGAATCTGCTAATATGAGTTATAGATCATGGTAGATAATAAACAGAGACAGCAGAAAGAGGCTTAGTTGGACAAATTTACAAAGCTTTTGAAAATATAAGCCTATGCAAAAATTGAAAGCCTGCTGTAATTCAGTAGATCATTCATCAGTAAATACTTTGTAAAATTATTTAAATGCAAAATGTGACACTGAACTAGTAGCATCAACAGTGAACCTCATTTGTACTTGTGGACTTGTCTACAGTTGGTTTTGTGAATTTTTGACAGAAATAGAAGCTGAGTATCCCGATTGCCATTACACACAGTAGTTTTTTTAAATTTTTTTTTTTTATTTCAGAATATTACGGGGGTACAAACACTTGGGTTACATCTATTGCCTTTGCACCATGGAGTCAGAGCTACAAGCATGCCCATCCCCCAGAAAGTGAATACCATACCCATTAGGTATGAATTTATCCATCCCCTCCTTCCCCCTCCTACCTGCCCAACACCCAATGAATGTTACTTCCATATGTGCACATAAGTGTTGATTAATTGGTGCCAATTTAATGGTGAATACATGCGGTGCTTGTTTTTCCATTCTTGTGATACTTGTATGGCTGAGTAGTACTCCATTGTATACATATACCACATTTTATTAATCCACTCATGGATTGATGGGCACTTGGGTTGTTTCCACATCTTTGCAATTGTGAACTGTGCTGCTATAAACATTCGAGTGCAGATGTCTTTACTACAGAATGTCTTTTTTTTCCTTTGGATAAATACCCAGTAGAAGGATTGCTGGATCAAATGGTAGTTCTACTTTTAGTTCTTTGAGGTATCTCCATATTACTTCCCATAGAGGTTGTACTAATTTGCAGTATCACCAGCAGTGTATGAGTGTTTCTATCGCTCCATACCCATGCCAACATTTGTTGTTTTGGAACTTTTTGATAAAAGCCGTTCTCACTGGAGTTAAGTGGTATCTCATTGTGGTTTTGATTTGCATTTCCTTGATGATTACAGATATTGAGCGTTTTTTCATATGTTTGTTAGCCATTAGTCTACCTTCTTTTGAAAAGTTTCTGTTTATGTCTTTTGTCCACTCTTCAATGGAGTTGCTTTATTTTTTCTTATTAATTTTCTTGAGTTCTACACAGATGCTAGTTATCAGCCCTTTATTGGATGTATAGCATGCAAATATTTTCTCCCATTCTGTAGGTTTTCTGTTCACTCTAGTGATAGTTTCCTTGGCTGTGCAGAAATGTTTTAATTTGATCAGGTCCCATTTATTTATTTTTGTTGTTGCTGTGATTGCCTTTGGGGTCTTCTTCATAAATTCTTTACCTAGGCTGATGTCTATCAGAGTTTTTCAAATGTTTTCTTCTAAAATTCGTATGGTTTCATTCCTTAGGTTTAAGTCTGTTATCCATTGTGAGCTGATTTTTGTGAGAAGTGAAAGGTGTGGATTCTGTTGCAGTCTTCTACATGTGGTTGTCCAATTTTCCCAGTATCACTTATTGAATAGGGATTCTTTTCCCCAGTGTACGTTTTCGTCTGCTTTGTCAAAGATCAGATGACAATATGAAGATGGTTTTATATCTGGATTCTGAGTCCTACTCCATTGGTCTATGTCTCTGCTCTTGTGCCAGTACCATGCTGTTTTGGTTACTATAGCCGTGCAGCGTAGCTTGCAGTCCGGTAGATTGATGCCTCTCAATTTGTGCTTTTACTTAAGGTTGCTTTGTCTATACGGGCTCTTCTCTCGTTCCATATGAAGCATAGAATTATTTTTTCTAGATCTGCAAAAAATGATGTTGGTATTTTAATAAGGATTGCATTGAATGTGGAGATCACTTTGGGTAGTAAAGACATTTTAATAATATTGATTCTGCTGATCCATGAGCATGGTTTGGTTTCCCATCTGTTTATATCCTCTGCAATGTCTTTTCTCAGTGTTTTACAGTTCTTCTTACATAAGTCCCTCAACTCCTTAGTTAAATACATTCCCAAATATTTTATTTTCTTTGATGCTATTGTGAAAGGTATTGCATCTTCATTGTGAATCTCAGTTTGACTGTTATTGGTGTATATGAAGGCCACTGATTTGTGATTAATTTTGTATCCCAAGACTTTGCTGAATTCATTTATCAATTCCAGGAGTCTCTTGGTTGAATCTTTGGGGTTTTCTAGATATAATATCATATCATCAGCAGTTTGACCTCTTCTGCCCCCATTTGGATACCCCTGATTTCCTTCTCTTTTCTGATTGCTCTGGCAAGGACTTACAGCACTATGTTGAATAGAAGTGGAGATAGTGGGCAACCTTGTCTGGTTCTAGTTCTAAGTAGGAATGCTTTCAACTTTTCTCCATTCAGTATGATGTTGGCTGTGGGTTTGTCCTATATGGCTTTAATAATTTTGAGGTATGTTCCATATATGACTATATATTTAAGAGTTCTTATTAAAAAAGGGTGCTAAATTTTGTCAAATGCCTTTTCTGCATCTACTGAGAGGATCATATGGTCTTTGTTTTTGCTTTTATTTATATGGTGAATTACACTTACAGATTTGCATATGTTGAACCATCCTTGCAACTATGGGATGATATGAGGGAGAAATAAAGACTCTCCCAGATGAGCAATCACTGATGGAATTTGTGACAACCAGACTCGCCCTGCAGGAAGTAATCAGACGAGCATTATACACTGACCAGCGCAATAGAAACCCACCAGTATAAAATCACCCAAAAGCTAAAGTCCAGAAACCAGATTCCACAATGGCTCGAGAAGTAAAACAAAACAATAAGAGTACCCAACTGGATGAACAAAAGTCCACACCAAATATCAATTCTCTCAATAAATGTGAATGGCGCTTGAATTGCCCACTAAAGAGACATAGGCTGGCTGAATGGATAAACAAATACAAGCCAATTATCTGCTGTCTTCCGGAAATGCATCTAACTCACAAGGACTCATTCAGACTCAAGGTGAAGGGATGGAAAACAATATTCTAGACAAATGGAAACCAAAAGAAAGCTGGTGCAGCTATTCTTATATCAGATAACCTAAACTTTAAAGCAACAAGAGTAAAGAAAGACAAAGACAGTCACTATATAGCGGTGTAGGGGAAAATTTAACAAGAAGACTTAACAATCCTAAATATTTGTGCACCTAACATAGGAGGACCCAGATATATAAAGCAGTTTGATGTCTTAACAATGGTAAAGTCTTACTGCGATGTTTCACATTCAGGATCAAGACTGAAATTTTTCTGAATGAGAAGAGCCATCCTCAATCACTTTTATCCTTAACCACTTTTAGTTTTAACTATGACTAAGGTGGGCAACCTTGTCTGTTCTAGTTCTAAGTGGGAATGCTTTCAATTTTTCTCCGTTGAGTATGATGTTAGCTGTGGGTTTGTCCTGTATGTCCTATTATAGATATAATAATGTTTCTTAATAAATTCAACCTAAAATTACAAGGCAAAACAGTGTTATATGCAAAATTCATACCACAGTAAAGTCATTTCAGTAACAATTGATGTTGTTTGAATCAGAAAAGTAATGTCAAGCTACTTTGTGTACTTCCCATGCCTCAAATTTACAAGAAGCAGCAAGATATCCATTCCCACATACATTTCAAGGAGTATCTTTTCCAAGCTCAAGCTACAGTTCCAGCAGTGTTTTTCTGACCTTAATGCAAATGCAAATAAAATTTCCCTGTTCCCAAGTACACTTAACTGTGGAATTGAGGAGCTTCTACTTCAATTGGAAGTGATTAATGTGCAATGTAATAACTAAAAGAAAAATAATCTAAAAGAATATAATGGAATTTTATGAATGCCCTCCAAGCAATCAACATGCTCATGGACTACAGATTTGGCAATACCTATCTGTGTGAAGATATTGTCAGAGATGAAATATTTAAAATCACATTACAGATCAGCATTAAGAGGTAAACATTTATAATACATTTTGATAACAGAGAACATAACTTAGCACCCCAATTAAGTGACATGCTATCTCCCCCAAAAGAATTCCATTTTTGTTATCGAACAATTGAATTATAAAAAAAAAACCTGCTCAATAATTATTACTATACTTTGAATTTTGTTAATAAAATCTGTGGACATTTATTTTCTTTCATTATTTAAAAATTTACAGATATCTTCAATTATGTCTCTTAGCCCACAAAACCTAAAATATATACTGCCTGGCCTTTCACTGAAAAAGTATACTGATCCCTGGTCTAAATCATTTAAATTCTACTGTATTTAAGCTATAAATCCATATAAAGTTATTTTGATTTTGGAAAACTTAGGAATAGCAGGCCAGAGGCAAAAGGAGATTTGTTGGTTTATTCTTATTTTGATAATTTGATGACAATCAGTAAGATAAATATTGATAGCATTTCAAAATCCAAACTGTAAATGACAGACACAAATTAAGAAAGGAAAATGTAATAAAATACAAAGGAGAGCAAAATTAAAAAGTTGAGAACTTCATTAACTTCTCCCATCTGTTTTTATTCCATAAAAAGGTAATAATTTTATTGATTTTAGATAATAAAAATATTGACTAAAAAACTAAAGAAAATGATTGCCCAAAAAAGAAATAAACTAAAGTGTAAAACAAATACTAAGAGAGACAAATTTTATCTTCCATAACATCGATTCAAGTCTTTACAAAATGAGAGTTTGAGAAAAGAGGTATAACATGAAAAAAGATAAATGTTAATTATTCTATCTAAAGACTAACCTTGGCATAATCAGAAAGAAACATTTCAATACACTGGAGAAAAAATGGCTTTTTCTTCATTAATTAAAGATAATTTAGCATAACATTGAATAATCAGTTTTATAGGCATGGAATTTTTATAAAACAGGTCTATGTAAAATCAAAAACACAATCTCAGCACTTCATCGTATCCTTAAAATCCATAGTTGCAAACATTAAAAGACACTGTTTAAATCTCATGCACTATAGGGGATATTATTTGTCTATTATAGAATAAGTAGATAGAATTCTTAAAATATGTAAACAATATAAAATGGTTTCAGGTTTCAAATGGGCAATACGGAGAAAGCATTCTGAATGTTTTAAATTTTAAATTATTTTATAGGGTCAACATTATGTTTATACTAAGATTTTTAGCATTTAAATCTACATAGTGTTATTGTAAAAACATCAACGCTAAGTATTTTGCGAGGTGAAATGAAAACAATGTGACCACCCATACATCCTCTTTTGCCTGGGACAGGTCTGGTTTACTTTTGATATCCTGGCAGAATTATTAACAACACCTCCTTTCACAAAGTGTCAAAGTCGGGGCAATATATTAAATGGTCGCCCTTTATATAAAGGAATGACAAACTTAGGCATATCATAAAAGCCTAATACATCACGCAAATATGACCAAACTCAACTACCATGTAAAGGGTGATGGTGGGGGGTGGGGCGGGGGGAGAGAGAGAGAAAGAATGGAATCTGGGATAAGATAGAGTGAAAAGATGGAATATTATGAAATGGCCCAGCCTTATTCTCTACTGATTCCAAATATTTTCCCTCCAAGATTATTATCACCTTTTAACTCAAAGACAGTATAGACTTCGGTATGATAATGCTCACCAATCTAATTAATCATATCAATAAAAGACTGACATTTTTATAAAAGTTCTCAACAGATCATATCAATATAATACATGTTATGAATGCCTAGAGTTCACATTATATGAAATAGGCCTCAATGCTAATGTTCATGTTGAAAAGCAATAGTGACAGAATGGGGGATAATTTATCCTTAAGTTCCATTTTTAATTAAGATTTGTATAACAGAACAAAATATAACTGTTTACAAAGAAAAATGAAAACAGACTGACATAACTTTAAATTTTGAACCCATAAGCAAAAATTAAAAGTCATTTAGCTTAAAACTTCACAAGATTATGAATATAGGTGTGTGTATGTGTATAAAGACTTTTATGTGTACTGCTTAGACTGGGATAGATACGGTTTGCTACTTGGAACATTTAATACTAACTGGAACATATAAGTTTTAACTATATTAACCGTCCAATAATAAAAACTATCTGAACTAGTAAAAAAAAAAAAAAGTTTCCAGGTTAACATATTCTATATTAACAATGCATTAAAATTGCCTGAATGCAATTTAGATGATTACTAAATATAAAAAGCATTTTATGACAATGAGGATAAAAACCTACACATTAATTTCTTACTAACATAAGAAGATAAAAACACAACAATATGAACTATGTTTTTTTGTTCTCAAAAACTAGTACTCATAGTTAAATAAGACAATGTCTTTATATTTATAATATACACACTAAAATTAGTAAAGGGGAACAAAGTTTCCAATATATGCTCCTTTGGTTCAGGAAAAAATACATTTATAAATAGGTAGAGGGGGAGAAGGAGGAAGGGATAATTTTTTTTTAAGGGTGGAAAGTGTAACCAACTGGTGAATCTGAGTGAAGTATATATGGGAATTTTTTTGTACTGTTCTTGAAACACCTCTACAAGTTTAGATTTATATCAAAATAGTCACCAAGGACAGGCATGGTGACTCACACCTATAATCCCAGCACGTCGAGAGGCCAAGGCAGGAGAATCACTTGAAGTCAAGAGCTCGAGACCAACCTAAGCAACATAGCAAGATCCTATCTCTACAATAAAAAAAATATTTTTAAATGTAGCCAGGTATGGTATACCCGCCTGCAGTTCCAGCTAGTCAGGAAGCTGAGGCAGGAAGATCACTTGAGCCCAAGAGTTTGAGGTTGCAGTGAGTAAGCTATGATGACATCACTGCACTTTAGCCTGGGTGACAGAAGGACCCTGTCTCAAAAAAAAAAAAAAAAAAGGTACCAAGAAAAAAAGCTAGTTCTATTAAATTTAGCCAAAAATTCAGTTTTTACTAGCTATAATATTCTGTTTGCAACTAATTTTTTATTTCTTGAAAACCAATATAATCTTACTTTTCACCCAATTACTATTGTACTTTAATCAAATTTACTTCTGAAAAAAACAATACTAGTCTTAAACAAATTTTTGAAAAATATAAGATTAAAAACTTCCACAAAAAGAATAAACTCCAAGAGAAAAGATGCAAATAAAATGACTATCATAATCTTTTGTTTTTTATTTGCAAGTATAAATCTGAAGAAAAACAAAAGACTGGAACATAGCATCTGTCATATCAGAATATAAAAAGATGATCCTGGCACAAAATGAAAAAGCTCTAATTCATTTGCAAATCAAGCCTGCCGGTTTCATTTCAAGCTGGCGGTAACTGTCAAGAGTTAACAAGATAATCACTTTCAATCCTGCCTTCAATGGTACATTACACTGTTATTCCATTCAGTAAGGCCGTTCTTTGGGGCACTAGATGAATGGTTTTCATTTCTAACTCACACAAAAAGTTGTGCAGGGAAAAATCCATGGGGCTTAAGAAAGAAATCCCTTTATGGGCATTTATCTGCCGGTACTTGCTTTTAGGCAAAATGAGATATTTTGAAACATCAGTGTCCATTCACTTCCTCTATTCCTTTAGGCCCTTAATCTGTTAAAAAAAATTGGCATATAAGAAAAGTGCAAAACCAGTTTCATTTTTTAAATTATCAATGCACACTAACAAAAATTCTCTATTAAAATGATTCTATGCAAATATAATGCTATTATACTCAAAAGACTAATATTAATGTTAACCAATCTCTTCCTTATGGTAACTCATGTGACTTTCTTAGAATACTCATATATATTTTAGGTGAAATGTAGGTGCTTAAAATTTCACATTTAATTCCTGTTGTACGTATAGTGACTTGCATGCCTAAAACGGATAATTTTTTAAAACTCTTTCCAGATCATTCCTAGTTCAATGAAAATGAATTTTAGCTAAGTGTATCTTTATAACATATTTATCAAAAAGCATTATGGAACTTTTTACTACTTCATGGTTTAACTTAATTTTACAAACAAATGTAACTAAGGTATCCGTATAATTATTTTTGCAAAAAATATTGACACTGCATTTTCAAAAAGAAACAAATATATTTTACTTTATACAAAGAAATACACAAAATACAAAAACTTAAATGTATCTACTAGTAATAGGCAATTAGGTCATCTTCAAACTACAATCTATGAGAGAAAGAGAACAGTAAAACCTCTTCCCTGACTGCTCATGCTGCCCTATATCCATCAAATCTATCCAGTGCCAAAGTGTAAATTTATCAGAACCATCTGTGTATGAATTACAACTTATTATTCAAGTCTACTTAACAACAGTAACAATTAATCTTTCCCCACCTACTCCCTCAATTCAGGAAATAATATTGCTATATATTTCCTATGTAAATCACAGTCTCCAGCCAAGACTTTTAATCCTTTTATAATCCCTTAATTATTAGAGGTAAATATGGATTTTTAAAACTCATAATACAAATGTTTAAAGTCCTTCTAAAATCATTACTCTAAAAAAAATTAGTTTCTTTTGTATCCAAAAGCTTTAAGAAGTTAGAACATTCATGTTTATGACTACAAAGGCTGTGCACGCTTAAATTTTAAAATTCAAATAACTTCATGAATTCATACAAGACATGAGGATAATCCTTTCATAAAAGGGAGAAGTCTTCTAACTAGACACCTTTCTGCAGCAGCCTAAGTTCACCCAATTCTTCTAAGTTCTGGTCTGGTCTAATCTGCTCTGGTCTGACTTAATTTATCCTCAAAAAGATGGAAACTATCCCTATCTTTAAAATAAATTAGAAAAGATGGAATAAAAAGTATACGGGAAAATAATTCAGAAAGTTTTACATTACCGGATAGACTTGGTAATTAACATTTAAATTTTAAATTAATATCTATACTTTGTCATTGTGAACAAATTATAATGAATCTGTACATTTTATAAAATCCTTATAAAATTTAACCTATATCAGAAAGCTAGGAAATTTAAAGCATAAATGCCTTCTATTTAGTCCATTATATTTTTTAAAAAGCTTGCATGATGCTATAAAATGACAATAATATTGAGTAAATCTTATTATTCAAAATTTTAAACTCTTGGTGACAAACATGTTAAATATACAAAGTCAACAGTGAGTATTATGGTATGCTCAATAAATTATGATTAAAACAAATGATTACAATGTGTAATTTAAAACCAATCCATGACAACATTAGAAATTACTAAGGAACCCTGCAAACACAAAACTACTAACCAGAGCACAGTTCTTCTTAGAGCTTACCACTGTTAAGTCAGTCCTCATGCAGGGTGAGGACACTAGGACCACCCCTATCATTGGGGTACCTTATCCTTTGTTGGGTTCCAGGATCATGGTTAACTCAGGATGTAAAAAGTGTTTGATCTTTCACAGCTTCAAACTGCACTGCTGCAGTCTCTTTCCCTCATTAGGTCCCTGGGGTTAGTTCTAAGCAAACACAGCAGCAACGAGAGCAGGGTATATGAGGGATGTTCTATATGTCAACCACTGGAACAGCAATGAAGAGTGTTTGAGGAACAGCACAATTGTAGCACAAATCTTTATGGAGAGTTGCACACGGGTTCCAACAAACAATACGATGTGATGTCCTGAATTATGTATGTAGTCACCCATATTCATTAATTACACTGGCAGTTGACAACAAATCTTCTGTTTACACAAATACAGTTTTAAAATTACAGAAATGCCTATTTGCAAAGTAATCATTTGCTTTTGAAGTGCAATAGCCTGATTCCTCTAAAATCTTTAAATATAATATGTGAACACCTGTTCCAAAAAGGCTGTTTCTAAGAAATGTAAATTCTACTTTACATATCTCAGTGATAAAAATGCAATGAAACATTAAAATTGTTGTTACCATATAATACAGAACAATTTTTCACCTAGCAAAAGTGGCTGTTTGAATGTCTGAATACTTGACAATGAATTGACATTTCCAAATAAGTCCCTTTCAACATCTTCAGTTTAAAAGAAATTCTTCATAAATTACATTAGAAGCCAAAAAATATTTTCTTGTTCTTCTTCTGACATCTTCAAGATATCAAAAAAAAAAAAAATCACAAAAGAGAGTAAGAATGCTTAAGAATGGGTAAAACAAGGAATCTCATAACTGAAAATACTAGAAAGCATGGTAGTGGGGGAAAACAAACTACATTATCAAATGAGTTAGGCAGAAGGGAGATAAACTTAATTAGTATATAACATTTAAAATGCTTCCAAATTTTGAAAATATGACAAAACTTCAAGATGATTCTCATACATCACATATCATAAACTAATATTATGTTAATTTACCACAATTAAAATAAACCAATGATATAATTTTATAAATATCATTTACATACATATTTGCATAAACAGATCTGAAATTAATATCAATAATTCATAAAGAGCTTCTAAACTCAAAGTAATATAGAAAAGGTGAAAAACAATATAACAAAGTATAAAATGGAAATGAACTGGCAATTCATGGAAAAACAAAAATAAGTGATCAACTATGCTATAAAAAGACATTCAATCCTAATAATAATATCTAAGAAATAAAAATCAAAACTTTTTTTTTTTTTTTTTGCCTACTGTAGTAGCAAAAGTTTCTTTAAGATTATAATCTCTTTTAAGCTGGTTGTGGAGAAATGAACAGTCTCAGAGAATGCTATATTTTGTATGAAAGAGAATATATTTTCAATTTTTGAAACAAAGAAAATCTACTGTGATTAATAAAATGTTCAAGAATTTCAGGAATTTATAAACTATCTGCATCAGACATAAATTTAATGTTTAGCATAAAAATTCTCTCATCACAGTATCTTTATTTTAAAGGCTTTGTTTTAAAGCAATTTTTAAATTAAAATTAAGACTAATAGTGAAAGAGTGAATGGTGGAGCAAAATCTCTGACAGATAAAAATTATAAAACCTACATGACACGGCAAAAAAATCTATTTAAATACACTGGACGGCATGAAAAAAGTCACTAAAAATAGTCTAATCTCAAAAATCTCACTTGGAAGTAAAAAGAGCAGCCATTTGATGGCTTTCTGGTGTGAGGGCCACTCCTACGGCCATGGCTACAGAAACAAAATGGCAGAAAACCACAGCCTTGTGGGCTCAAGGTGCCAGGACCAGAGTTGAGGGCTAAAAGAGCACAGGAAATTTAAAGGGAAAATGCTGGCAGCAAGAGAACCACAAAAGGAGTATGACTCAAATCTGAATATAAATTATGTCCAAACCCTTGGCTGACAGCTAAACTATACATACTTGGGGGAAATTATCAGTGAATCCAGCAAAAAAGCAGACAGATTAGAAAGAAATGTACCTTTGATGTTTTTAAAAATTGAATGTATTCTTTGAACATGTGCATCTCTGCTGGCAGAAAGGTGAGTAGAATGAGCTTGAAGTGTCTGAGGACAGATAGTAAAGCTGGGAGAGCAACTGAAAATTAAAGAATCGGCACAGAAGTAAGACACAGTGAGCTGTATCTCGACTTAAATTCTTAGCTGACAATAAAATTACATAGAACCAGAAGAGACCACCACACAGAGCCAGTCTAAAATTGTGGGAAGCCCAACAGTGCAGAAATATCAGATACTATCTGTACTAAGGGAGAGGAAGTTTACAGTTTCAGGAAAGAAAAGTACAAAAACCAAACAAAACAATTAACCCCAAGAAAACACAACTGAAACCAGAGTAGCTACAATGTTGGGTTTTTCTAAGCCAGAAAATACTATACATGCAAAAAAATATATAAGACAAAGGTATATAGAAACTATTAGTGAACCATATATTAGTTTTATCAGATAGATATTTCCTGGCAGCTATTATTATAATATTATTATTTAATTATAATATTATTATAATTATATTATTATAATATTATTATTTAAATATTATTTAAATATTGAAGGAAAAAATAATGATGAATGGATACCTGAAAAATTTCACCAGAGATATGGAAACTGTATTTTCTTAAAAAGGAAAACCTAAAGCTGAAAATAAAATATTGAAATAAAAAATTCACTAAATGGGCTAAAGATAAGAAAGAAAACAGGAAAAAAAGGCAGTGAATTTAAAGATAGACCAATATTACCCATTTGTAGTACAAGAAAAAATTTAAGCAAAATGAACAGGATTTCAGGAGATCTGTAGAACAATAGCGAGCGGTCCAGCATATGTGTAAGGTCCATCAAGAACAAACAAAATTTGGTGGAAAATGTGGATTTACACAGGCAAAAAGCTCACTGAACAAGTGGGATAAATATAACAAAAACAACTCTCACATACAGTAGTCAAACTGCTAAAAGCCAAAAATAAAGAAAAAAACATAAAAAGAGGCCAGAGAACAAAGATACATTATTATTGGAGCATTTATAAGATTTTAGCTAACTTCTCATCGGAAACTATGAAAGCTAGGAGACATTGGAACAGTGTATTCAAAGCAATGAGGAAAGAAAAAAATTGTCACCTAAGAAGAACTGTTATCCAGTAAAACTATCATTCAAAAATGAAGGCGAAAGAGACCGGGCGTGGTGGCTCATGCCTGTAATCCTAGCACTCTAGGAGGCCACGGCGGGCGGGCGGATAGTTTGAACTCAGAAGATCGAGACCAGCCTGAGCGAGAGCGAGACCCCGTCTCTACTAAAAAAATAGAAAGAAATTAGCTGGACAACTAAAAATATACAGAAAAAATAGCCGGGCATGGTGGCACATGTCTGTAGTCCCAGCTACTTGGGAGGCTGAGGCAGATGGATCCCTTGAGCCCAGGAGTTTGAGGTTGCTGTGAGCTAGGCTGACGCCACGGCACTCTATCGAGGGCAACAGCGTGAGACTCTGTCTCAAAAAAAAAAGTGAAGGCGAAAGAAAGGCACTTTTGCTGGGGATAAGTAGAATGGAATGTGAAAGCAGAATAGGATACACTAAAGATATACTTTAACAGGTTAAGGATGTAATATCTAGAGCAACAACTAAAAATAATACATGGTGATACAGTTTTAAAACCAATAAAGAAATTAAAATGAAATGTGAAAAATTACTTGAGTAACAAGAGAGAAGACAGGAAAAGAGAAACAAAAGGAAAATATGTATGGGACAATTAGAACAAAATCTAAGGAAATTGACAGACATAAATGCAATCATATCACTAATTATACTAGATAAAACTGAGCACTATGGGGTGCACCTGTAGTTCCCACTACTGTGGAGGCTAAAGCAGAAGGATTGGTTGAGCTTAGGAGTTCGAGGCTGTAGAATGCTATGAGCATGCCTATGAATAGGAACATCTACTGCACGCTACTCTGGGTAACACAAGAAAACCCTTTCTCTAAAAAAAATAAATAAATAAAATTAAAAATAGAATAAAAATTTTTAAAAAGGACTAAACAGTTACAGTCCAATTAAAAGACAAAAAGAGGAGAGAGGAGGCTGGGTATGGTGGCTCAAGCCTGTAATCCCAGCACTTTAGGAGGTCAAGGACAGACGAATGCTTGAGGCCAGCAGTTCATGACCAGTCTGGGCAACATAGCAAGACCTCATCCCCCAGAAAATTTAAAACATTAGCCAGGTGTGGTGGCATGTGCCTGTAGTCCTAGCTACTCAGGAGGCTCAGGCAGGAGGATCAATTGAGCCCAGGAGTTCAAGGTTGCAGTGAGCTGTGATCTCACCACTGCACTCCAGTCTGGGCAACAGAACAAGACCTTATCTCAAAAACAAAAAAACAAAACAAAACAAAAAAGGCAGAAAGAGTCAGAATGACTTTTTTAAAATGCCCAAACACAGACTGTCTAAAAGAAACTCAAATTAAATATAAAGAACACAGAAACTGAATGGAAAAGGTTGAAAAATTATGTACTGTTAATATCAGACAAAAGAAACTTCAGGAAAACAAGGATTATTACAGATGGAAAAAGAGGATACTTCATAATGATAAAATAGTACAGAAAACAATATAACAATTACATATTTGTATATGTCTCATAACAGAGTTAAAAAAATCATTCTTTTCAAGTGCACACGGAATGTGTCCCAAATGTAGAATAACAAAAGAAATCTCAACAGCTTTCAAAAGACTGAGTCTTAGAAAGCATATTTTCTGAATACAACAGAAGTATATTAAAAGTCACCAACAAAATCACCTACATAAGCTCAAAATACCTAACAATTTTAAAAAGTGCTTACAGATAATTTATAGCCTTAAATGTTTTTATTAGGAAAAGAAAGATCAAAGTTTTCTCCTTAAGAAGCTAGAAAAAGATCAAAGTAAACCTAAGGTGAGTAGAGAGTGGGGGGGAGGGGAATAAAGAACAGAAAATAATGAGACAGAAAACAAACGGACTACAGAGAAACAATAGATTCTGTGTTTTTCAAAGAACAAAAACTATTAATTTTGATATTTCAACTTTGAAAATCAACTGTTTACCAACACAATAATCATACTCTGTTATACCGTTTGTATGGATAAAATAATAGATACATAGATAAATAAAACAGAACGCATAGACCAGAAAAGGACTTACATATAGATGAGAAATTTATTTTTGTTTAAGTATCAAGGAATCAATGGAATTCAATCAAGAGATTAAAGTCCTTTAAAATATGGTACTGAAATAAATGGCTACCTGTGTGGGAAGACAAAAAAATTGAACATCAATCCTACTTCACATCATAAGTCAAAATGGATCATAACCATAAATGTAAAAACTATGCCTATAAAACTTCTGGGAGAATATCTTTGTGACTTTTAGGTAGACAGATTTTCAGCAAATACAGAAAATGAAAAAAAATCAATAATCTAGAATTTATCAAAATTAGTAGCTTTTGTTCTTCAAAAACATTTAAAATTGGAGTAAAATTTAAAATGGGCAAAAGATTTGGGTCAAGATAAAATTAAAGGGAACATATTCATACTTCTCTAAACACAGGCAAAAGACATTAGAAGAAAATACAACTGCAGATTGACATTCCTCATAAAAACAGATGTAAAAATTCTAAACATAACTTCAGCAAATTAAATGCACCAATTTATAAAATGGATAATATATCATGGCCAAGTAGAGTTTTATATTATAAATGCAATGGGGTTTTAAATTCAAAACTCAATCATTAACAAATTAAAAAGAAAAACAATATGTGTATCTCAATAGTCATAGAAAAAGCATTTGGCAAAATCCAACATCAATTCCCTAAAAAAAATTCTCAGCACACTAGAAATAAAAGGGTACTTACTCAACCTTATAAGAGGCACCTACCAAAATTCTCTGGACAAAATCAAAATACTAATACTGGTAAAAGACTGAATGCTAAGATCAAAAAGAAGACATGGATGTCTACTTTTACCACTTCTATTGAATGTTGTACTGGAGGTTCTAGCCTGAGAAATCAGGCAAGGAAAGAATAAGAAGAATGAAGATTGAAAAGAAGTAAAACCGTCTTTATTACAAACATCACGATCATGTACGTAGAAATTTCAATGAAATCTACAAAACAGCTACTAGAATTATAAGTGAGTTTAATGAGATTGCAGGATACAAAGTCAATATACATAGTTCAACTGAATTTCCGTATACTAGCAATGAGTAATCATAAATTGAAATTTTAAAAAAGTGTATAATTTGTAATATCAAAAATATGAAATAATTCAGGATATTTTTTAAATGCCAGAGATCTCTAAACTGTATGCTACAAAATACTGCTGAAAAATTAAAGACAACCTCAATAAAAAGAGAAATACACCTTGTTAATGTGCAGACTCAATATTATTAAGATGTCAAGTCTCCCTAAATTGATCTACAGATTCAATTCCAATCGAAATCCAAGCAGGGTATTTTGTAGAAATCGACAAGATGATTATAAAATTTGTATGGTAATACAAAGGACCTAAGATAGTCAAAACAACTGTGAAAAAATAATTAAGTTGGAGGGCTAGGACTACATGATTCCAAGTCTTATTATAAAGTTACAATAATCAAAACAGTGTGGTATTGGCATTAAGATAAATAAGTACTTCAGTGGAAGACAATAGAATGTCCAGAAATAAAACCATACATTTGTGAAAAACTGATATTTTACAAAGACACAAAGTCAATTCAATGAAGAAAAGATAGTCTGGTCAACAAATGATACAGGAAATATTGAATTTTCAATATGTAAAAATATAGAAAAAAATGAATATTGATCCATGTCTCAGACCATACTCACAAATTACCTCAAAATGGACCATAGACCTAAATGTAAAACCTAAAACTATAAAACTGGTAGAAGTAAACAGGAGAAAATGCTTGTAACCTTTGATTAGGCAAAAATTTCTTACATCAACACCAAAAACATGACCTATGAAAGAACAACTGAATAAATTGGACTTCCTCAAAATTGAAAACTCCTGTTCTTCTAAAGGCACTGCTAATGAATGAAAGAAAAACTACAGCATATATCTGATAAAGTACTTGAATCTAGAATATATAAAGAACTGTCAAAACTTAATAAGGAAACAAATAACCCTATATAAAAATATGCAAAAGATGTGAACACATAATTCACCAAGGAATATATACAGGTGGCAAATAAGAACATGAAAACATGTTCAACACCAATACTTACCAGGGAGATGTAAGTTAAATCCACAATGAAGCACCACTATGTACTATTACAATGTCTAAAATTAAAAAGACTAACCACATCTATTTTTGATGAGGACTAAGGATGTAGAATAATTGGAACACTCATGAACTGCTGGCAAAATTGTATAATGGTACAACTACTCTGGGAAACAGTTTGAAAATTTGTTAAAAAGTTAAGTAAGTATAAATCTACCATATAATCCATGCATTCTACCACCAAAAGAAATGAAAGCATATTTCTATATAAAGACTTATACATGAATTTTCATAGCATCTTGTTTTGTAATAGCCAAAAATTGGAAACAACCCAACTATCCACCAGTAAGTGAATGAAAAGTCAAATTGTTTCATATGCATACAATGGAATACTATTCAGCAACAAAGAGAAGTGATGCATCCAACAACTTGGATAAATCTCAGAATAATTATGCTGGAAGAAGCCAGACAAAAAGTACATACCCTACTGCATGCTTTTATTTACAGAAAGTTCTAAAAAATGCAAACTAATCTAGAGTGGCAACAAGTGGGTGCCTGGAGGAGGGAAAGTATGTGTGTGGAGGCGCAGACTACAAAGGAGCACAAGGAAACCTTTAGTGATAGAGGATATATGTTCACTATCTTCTGATGGTTTCGCAGATGAATCAAAATACATCAAATTGCATACTTTAAAATATGTGCAGTTTATTGTATGTTAATTGTGCCTTAATAAATCTATTTTTAAATAGTAAAAATATTAACCAGATCCTACACAAAAGAAGACTGACAAATGACCAATAACAACAACAAAAAGATGTTCAACATTATTTGGCATCAGGGAGATGAAAATTAAAACCACAGCAGAATATATCTAACAAACCCATTAGAATGACTAAAATTAAAAAGAGCAACAACAACAACTGTTGGCAAGGATCTGGATAATCTCACACTGTTCCTGTAAAGGTAAAATGGTAGAAATCCTTTAGAAACTGTTTGGTAGTGTCTTAAAACACTAAATGTAAACCTACAAAACAAGCCAGCCAGCCATTCAACTTCCAGATACAGAAAACATGTCCACTTGAAGAGCTATATATGAATGCTGATAACAGCTTCATTAGTAATAGTCCAAAAAGAGAAAACAACTCAAATGTTTATTAAGAGGCGAGTGGAAAAACAAAATGTGATAAATTTATACAACAGAATATTACTCATCATTCGAAGGAATTTAACTGCCCATATATGCAACATATGGATGAATCACAAAATCATAATGCTGAGGGGGAAAAAGCCAGACACAAAAGAGTACATATTGCGTTATTAAATTTACACAAAATTTTAGAAAATACAAACAAATTCACAGAGACGGAAAAGCACAGTAGCAGTTGCCTGAAGCTGGGGTGGAGGGGAAGACAGACCACAGTGGGAGCAAGAAGAAATGTTTCTGGGTGATGGAAACATTCATATCTTATGTGATGATGGTTTTATGAGTATATACTTCTGTCGAAATTCACTAAATTGTATATTTTAAGTGGGTATAATTTATTACATATAAATTACAACTCAAAAATGTTTTCTATAAGATTAAATTAAAATTAGCATGACATACTTACCTTCAAGGGGAAATTACTGAGCCATGGTTTTAAGATAAGGACTTTTAAAGAAATTTTTATAAAAAGGGATTAAACTATAAGCCATCTTAGAGGTTTATCCAGAACAGTGGACACCACTGTGACCTTTTCATTCTCATAAACTGCTAAATCTTTTATGATAGAGCTCATTTAACATTACACAGTATCGCAAAAGTCACTACACAAAGGGAAAATGGGAAATTTTAGTTAAATGTACTTTTATTTACAAAATATTCATTACAAAATTTTTCCTTTGTATGGAGACATTTGGGATACCCTGTAGTTTACTTAATGGCCTTGCTTACTTCTTTGGCTTTTCACATAACCATGTTGGATTTCAATTAGTCCTCTAAAATTTCTAGATCTGCAAGATTAGCAAAAGTAGTTTACTTTTGATGGTTTCTCAATGAGTTAGTAATAGCATTGTCAAAAGCAAAATTTCTTTTTTCAGTGGGCCATCTGGTGCACTGTAAGACATAGATCATCCATATTTTTCTCCCAAGCCAAACGTGATCCAAAAAATTCTACCATATATTTCCAAACAGTCCCAAATATGCCAACTGTGATAAATGAAAGCCTAATAAATTTTTATCACATTTGGTACTTGCTGTAAGATGATACTGACCAAGAAAGTCAGTAATAAATAGAGCTACATGACTGAACATATAATCCAGCAAGTCTTACCTCTAAACAAATAATTCTGTTCAGTAGTTACCTAAAATCCTTAACAAGTAGAACACTCTGGAGGATCTAAATAGAAAGAAACCATTCTTCACCAATATCCTACCTCTCATCACCATTCAAATAAATAAAAGAAATAAGATGTTGCATAACAGGTATTGCTGCTTCTTATTATTGCAGAAGAAATATAATTTCTAATTTTAAAACTATATCTTCCAAAGAAACAATTATTTCAGCACTGCCAAATGATTATGCAAAATAATTATGCCAAATATAATATAACAATTATGCCAAATAATTAGGTGTATGTGGCACGCATGTGTATAACAGAATGAGAGTTGAACAAAGTAGAAAAAGGAAATAGAAAAGAAATCCTCTAAAAATGAGCTCTGAATAATCTTGCACAAAATGTTATCTTCAAAGAAGTCATGAGTGCACGTCATTTTGTTTCCTTGTCATAAAGAAAATCAAAAGCAAATGAAAAGTGAATACAGGAACAATAAATGGTATTAATAATAAAAATGGGGGACAGAACTACCTACCAATATTGCGTAGATTTAAAGTAAGAGAATACTATGAACAAGTTTCTGCCAATAAATTTATAAATTCAGATAAAATAGCTACATTTCTACAGTTAAATCTTACAGAAACTGATTTAAGATGAAATAATCAATATTATTCACAATAGCTACAAAGAAAATAAAATACTTAGGAATATACTTAACAAAGGAGGTGAAAGATCTCTACCAGAAGAACTATGAACCTCTGAAGAATGAAATCACAGATGACACAAACAAATGGAAAATCATATCATGCTCACGGATCAGGAGAATTGACATTGTTAAAATGTCCATACTGCCCAAAGTGAGTCACAGATTCAATGCAATCCCCATCAAAATACCAACGTCATGTTTTACAGATCTAGAAAAAATAATTCTACGCTTCATTTGGAACCAAAAAGAGCCTGAATACACAAAGCATTCTTAAGCAAAAAGAAAAAATCTTATAAATAAATGAGATTTGATTAAATTAAAAGGCTGCACTGTAAACGGAATAATCAACAGAGTAAATAGACAACCTACAGAATGGGAGAAAATATTTGCAAACTATACATCCAACAAGGAGCGAATATCCAGAATCTACAAAGAACTCAAACAAATCAGCAAGAAAAAAAAAAAAACCCTGAAAAAGTGGGCAAGAGATATGAACAGAAGCTTTTCAAAAGAAGATAAGACAAATGGCCAACAAACATATGAAAAAATGCTCAACATCACTGATCATTGGGGAAATGCAAAATAAAATCACAATGAGATATCACCTTACCCCTGTTAGAATGGCTTTTATTAAAAAATCCAAAAACGATAGATGCTAGTATGGATGCAGAGAGAAAGAAACACTTATACACTGTTCATGGAACTGCAAATTAGTATAACTTCCATGGAAAACAGCGTGGAGATTTCTCATAGAACTAAAAGTAGACCCCCCATTCAGTCCAGCTATCCCGCTACTGAGTATCGAACCCAAAGGAAAAGAAGTCATTTTACCAAAAAGATACCTGCACTCGAATATTTACTGCAGCAAAATTTACAATCACAAAGATGTGGAATCAACCTAAATGCCCATCAATTCATGAGTATATTAACAAAATGTGGTATACATATACCACAGAGTATTACTCAGCCATAAAAAGGAATGAATTAATGTATTTTGCAGCAAATCCTAAATGAAGTATCTCAGGAATGGAAAAACAAACACCACATATACTCTGTAACAGTTTGGAACTAATCGATGGGCACACATGGGCACAGAGAGAAGTATAAGTCATTGGAAATCAAGAAGTGGGGAAGCCGCAGGAGGAGGGGGTAAAACCTAACTAACAGGTACAATGAACACTATTTGGCTGATGGGCACACTAACAGCCCTAACTTAAGCATTATAAAAACTATGCATGTAACAAAAAAATTTGTACATGCTTAATATTTTGAAAATTTTTAAAAAGTCAAAAAACCACATTCTAAGACCCCCAGTAGATGACTGAAACCATGGATAGTCCCAAACCTTATATATACTACGTTTTCTTCTATACATACATACCCATGATAAAGTTTAGTTTATGAATTCAGCACAGTTAAGAGACTTACAATAACTAATAATAAAATAGAATAATTATAACAATATACTGTATTAAAAGTTACATGAATGTGATCTTTCTCTCTCTCTCTCTCTCTCTCTAGTTTATTTTACTTCTTCTTCTTCTTGAGATCTGTTGATCTGACAACTGACACAGCTCCTAAGTGACTGATGGGCAGGTAGCACATACAGCATGAATATACTGGACAAAGATGATTCCATGTCCAGGGTAGGACGGAAGTAGGACACCGAAGATGTCATCACAGTACTCAGAAGAGCATGTAATTTAAACTTATGAGTGGTTTCTTTCTGGAATTTTCCTTTTAATATTTTTAGACAACTATTTTATATGAGTAACTGAAACCACAGAAAGTGAAACTGCAGATAAGAAGTGGACTACAGTACTAAAATTGGGGAAAGAGAGAACAGAAGAAAAAATTTCAAGCAAATCTCACCCAGGAACAAAGATTTCTAAAAATCAGTCAATCAATCAATAGACCAAATCCAGCAATATATATATATATAAAAAATACTACATCTTGAGTAAGTAAGGTTTAACTCAGGAATGCAAGGACAGATTAATACTAGAAAATCTATTATTATTTACCACATTCCTGGGTTAAAAGAAAAAAAACCTATAAAATAATTTCGATTGATGTAGAAAAATATTTGATAAAAATCAAATATGTGAATGGTTCCTAAAAAATCCTTATCCAACTAGGAATGGAAGGAAACTTTATTACATAGGAAAGAACATATACCAAAACCAAGAACAAAATTATAATTAGTGGTAAAATACTAGCAGAATTCCCATTCAAATCTCAAACAGGACAAAGATATCAAAGCAAGAAAAAAACAATAAATAGATAGACAGGTGTAAATTCAACAAAATACTTGCAAAACCTTTAAAGAAAAAAATTGTTTTTTATTGGGACATTTTAAAAGCTGTAAATAAATAGTATACTATGCCATTAGATGGTAAAACGTAGTATCTTATGGTTATCAATTCCCACCAAAGAGATCTATAAATTCAATGCAATTCCAATCAAAGGGTTTATGTGGAACCCTTGTTTACCAACAAGGGTTTATGTGGAACTAGACATGCTGATTCAACCTTTCAACATGTTAGAAAAAGCACAAGCATTAAACATAAAAGAAACGACATGTTATACTTCAAAATTTAAAACTTATAAAAATCATTGTTAAGAAAATAAATAGGCAAGCCACAGACTAAGAGAAAATATTCACAATACATATCTGACAAAGGAATTAAACCCAGAATATGGAAGAAATTCCAATAATTCTATGATAAAAAGACTTAACAATCTTTTCTCAAAAGTAGACAAAAGGGGCCAGGTACAGTAGCTCACACCTGTAATCCTAGCACCCTGGGAGGCCAAGGTGGAAGGATCACTTGAGACCAGGAGTTTGAGACCAGTCTGAGCAAAAGTGAGACCCCATCTCTACAGAAAAC
This sequence comes from Indri indri, assembly GCA_004363605.1. Classification (NCBI taxonomy): domain Eukaryota; kingdom Metazoa; phylum Chordata; class Mammalia; order Primates; family Indriidae; genus Indri; species Indri indri. The sequence continues at coordinate 78,475 of RJWJ010002909.1, forward strand.
AGGAAAATTAGCTGGGCATGGTGGCACACGCTGGTAGTTCCAGCTACTTGAGAGGCTGAAGTAGGAGGATCACCTGAGCCCAGGAGTTTGAGGTTGCAGTGAGCTAGGATGACACCACTACACTCTAGCCCAGGTGACAGAGCAAGACCTTGTCTCAAAAAAAAAAAAAAAAAAAAAAGGTGGACAAAAGGCTCAAACAATTATTTTACAAAGGAAAATATACAAACAGTCAATAAGCACAGAAATAAGTATTGAAAATTGCTATTCATCAGAAAAATGCCAATTAAACATAACAATGAGATATCACTTCAAATCCATTAAAATACTTGGAATTCAAAGTACTGACAACACTAAATGTTGGTAAAGATGTAAAACAACTGAAACAATTTGCTGGAGTATGCATTGTTTGTGGGAATATAAAGCACAACTGTGCCAAACCATTTAGCAGTTAAACATACACTTACTATAAAACATACCCATTCCACTGCTAGGTATTTACTCGAAAGTAATGAAAACATGTCTCTCTAAACACACATAGACAAATATTGATAGCTGCTTTATTCTCAGTAACCAAAAACTCACTGTTAGGTGTCTACCCAAAAGAGATGAAACACATCTTCCCACAAAGACTTACACAGGAAAGTCCATGGAAGCGTTTTTCGTAATAGCCCCAAAGTTAAAACAACTTTATCAACTTTGTGAAAATTGATCATAAGATTTGGGTCATTCTTATCAAACCCAACTAACTAACCAGAGTTGAGAAGACAGGAGGAAAAAGTACTCAGGGCATATAACATTGCTTCAAGAATGTAATTTTCTGTTAAGTCTGATTTCTGAAACTGCCTGCTGTAACCTGAAATGAGTTTTATCTAATGGATCCTAAAACAACTTGCTGCAAGTTCTTTTTTTTTTTTTAAGTTCAAAATATTAGGGGGGTACAAATGTTTTTGTTACATGGATACACTCTATAATGCTTAAGTCAGGGCGCTTTCAGTGTCCCCATCACCAGAATAGTGTTCATTTTACCCAATAGGTAAGTTTTTACCCCTCAACCTCCCCCACAGCCCCCCTTCTTAGTTTCCAATGTCCTTTGCATCTCTTTGTGACCATGTGCTCATTGTTTAGCTCCTAATTATTAAAGAGTACATATGGTGCTTGTTTTTCCATTCCTGAGATATTTCGCCTAGGATAATGGTCTCCAATTCCATCCAACTTGCTGCAAAATACATCATTTCATTCCTTTTTACAGCTCAGTTGTACTCCGTGGTATAAATACACACCACATTTTCTTTATCCACTCAAGAATTCATGGGAATTTAGGTTGATTCCACATTTTTGCAATTGTGAATTGTGCTACAATAAACATCTGAGTGCAGGTGTCTGTTTGATAAAACAAACTCTTTTTCTTTGGGCAGATACCTAGTAGTGGGATTGCTGGGTCACATGGTAGGTCTACTTTTATTTCTTTGCGGAATCTCCATACTGTTTTCCATAGAGGTTGTACTAATTTGCAATCCCACGAATGGTGGATAAGCATTCCTTTCTCTATGCATCCATGCTAGTGTCTATTATTTTTTGACTTTTAACAATGGCAATTCTGACAGGGGTACAGTGGTATCTCACTGTGGTTTTAATTTGCATTTCCCTGATGATTAGTGATGTTGAGCATTTTTTCATATGTTTGTTGGCCATTTGTCTATCTTCTTTTGAAAAGTTTCTGTCCATGTCCCTTGCCCACTTTTTAATGGAGTTGTTTGTTTTTTTCTTGCTGATTTGTTTGAGTTCTTTGTAAATTCTGGATATTAGCTCTTTGTTGGATACATAGTTTGCAAATATTTTCTCCTATTATGTAGATTGCCTATTTACTCTATTATTTCCTTGGCTGCACAGAAGATTTTTAAATTAATTAAGTCCCATTTATTTATTTTTGTTACTGCTATATTTGCCTTTGGGATCTTATTCATAAATTCTTTCCCTAGGTCAATATGTACAAGAATTTTTCCTATGTTTTCTCCTGGAATTTTTATAGTTTCATGCCTTACATTTAAGTCTATTATCTATCTTGAATTAATTTTTGTTTATGTTGAGAGACAGGGGTCTTGTTTCATTCTTCTGCATGTGGCTACCCAGTTCTCCCAGCACCATTTACTGAATAGAACTTCCTTTCCCCAATGTATGCTGTTGTTTGCTTTGTTGAAGATCAGCTGGTTGTAGGTAGATGGTTTTATTTCTAAGTTTTCTATTCTTCTGTTCCATTGGTCTATGTCTCTACTTTTACAGGTTTAGCTACCACCATCACTCCACAAAACTTTACTAGTGTCAATGAACCTTCAGGAAAAACAATATGCAAAATAACATTTTCTTTTTTTAATAAAACCTCCTACCTCCTCTTTGTTCTTTGGACATACTGAAGACCACCTAGTCTGTGTGTGTGCCTGAATTGCAATTCTTGTATCCTAAATAAAACATTAAATTTAGAGATTCATCTCTACATATTTTACTTGACTTTGACAATGAATTATTCATTCATGCAATGGCATACTATTTGCCAATAAAACGAACAAGCTACCAATACATGCAAAAACATGGATAGATAGCACAAACATGTTGAACAAAAGAAGCCAGATGCAAAAGCGTACATGTCTATGATTCTATTTATATGAAGTTCCAGAACTAATCTATTATAAATTGAATCAGAACAGTAGTTGCCCCTTGAGGCTGGAGCCAGAGACTGACTGCAAAAAATCACAAGGAAACTTTTAGAAGAGATGAGTTGTGAGTTACATAAGTAAATGCTAAAACTTACTGAATTCTATACATAAGATCTGTGTATTTCACTTTATATAAATTATACCTCAATAAGGATGTACCCTATATTTTAAAAATCACTAGTAGCAATAATCTGGACCTTAAGTCTAAATTATACTATGAAAAATAACCGAAATGTAGAAGGGTAGATATCACTAGACTCTTTTGACCTATCATTATAATTAATTAACAAATTTTACAATATTGAATTACCTTTGTATTCCTCCAATACATCACATATAACTCTTACTTTATTTTTTGAACTAATTGCTAGATTCTTTGCTAAAGTTCTCTTCGTACTTTCTGCATCATTTTTTATAAACTCGAGATCATTATTTTAAAAAACATTTCATGCATACCATACAATAAAGAAAATATATAATTATGTTAATGTTATTAGAAATACAGACATTCAATGAAGGAGAAAAAACATGTAAAAAATCAACCTCAAGCAAAAATCCTGTAACATTAAATTTCAATTAAATACATTAATATGATCTTATCATCTACTATACCATATGTATCCTATTTCAACATATGTGAAGTAAAGACGCATCTTGCATTAGATGGTGTCTTTAAATTAATTGTCAGTGTTTTTTCTTTCTTAGTAGTACATAAGACTACAACTGACCACATCTTGGCAAAAATACTACCAATGAAACAGTATTTTCTAGTACTGTCCATTGAACTAAGGCAATGACATCCTTGTACTACTAGCATCACATTTTGATCTCTCAATACCATTCCTAACCAAAAGGAATCTAGGGTTATTTGGATGAGCGGTTCTGGGACAAAAAATGTTTAATCTGAGACTGGGACAGACTGTAAAGAATCATTTCAAACTTATTGGGGTCAAGAATAAAGGTCATAGGAATCATTTTGAATAGGTTCCCCCTTACCAAACTTGGTACAATTTGAGAAATTAAAAAAATAAAAGCAATAAATGATTAAAATATGTTGAATAACAAAAACTCCATGCATTAAGGTGATACTAAAAACGGAGAAAGCAAAACACAAAAGAAAAATCACTGACTACTACTGGTGGGGACTATTACAATAACTCTTCATTCTAAAAATTGGTCCTATAATAGAGGTTTCTTTCATAAAAAATATTCAACATCTATAGACATCGAATACATACATCGAAATACAGGCCATTCATGCACAGCAACTTAGCTGGACTTACAGTTAATTAGGACATTTAGGAAAGAGCGATTAAAGGTTTCTACACTAAGAAATACTCAGGGCCAGTCGTGGTGGCTCGCACCTGTAATCCTAGCACTCTGGGAGGCCCAGGTGGGATGATCGTTTGCACACTGGAGTATGAGACAAGCCTGAGCAAAACCGAGACCCCATCTCTACCAAAAATAGAAAAGATTAAGTGGGCATGGTGGCATGCACCTGTAATCCCAGGTACTCGGGAGACTGAGGCAGGAGTATCACTTGAGCCCAGGAATGAGACCCTGAAGAATATTCAAACTTGTTCCTGTTTGCCACTATGACTATTTCAGTTCCACGAATGTACCCAAAGACCAAAATATTCAAGTGAAGAAGGGAACAGGGTGAAGAGGACTGGGGAGGGAAACAGGAAGCAAGAAGAGGCAAATGTCAGCTTCCACCTAATAAACTACATCCTTTGACATTAAAAAAAAGAAGAAAAGAAGACAAAAAAAAAAAATACCAAGACAACAATGTCCCCATTCTAATTTATAAAGTCTCATTCATATCAATCACATCGTTAAACCATCACTAATATCAATTTTCATTTTTTAACATCCAACCAACATATATATCATCATAAGATTACAGTTACATTATATATAAATAATACACTTATATTTATATGCTACCTTCAGTAAGAAACCTGAAGTATCACTTCCTCTTCACTTACTCTAAATTTATATATATAATCATTGCTATCACAGGTGGAAGCTAAACTTAAGTTTCTGACTATCAGTTTAACCTTTAAATCTCCTGATTAAACTCTGTCTTCATTATTAAAACCCCACATTAGCAAACAAGCCACAATATAATATATGCTATAGGATAGGTCTTCTGTGAATAGCTGGGATCTTCAACTGCTTCAGCTGCAATACAAGCCATTGAGACTTGGCCGATACAAGCCAATTTGAATAATCAATATGACAACCTTATTTTTCTAATGCAAACAGGATTTCTACAGTAAGGTGTCTCACTGCCACATCACAGTCATGGCCTCTTTTAACCCCTAATTAGATTGAGGCGATTATCCCTGCTCTTCCTTACAAGTGTACAGCTTGGATAAGGGATGACAAAAGCTATCTGCCACTTATGCAGCCTTTGCAGACAGCAGGTTATGCAGGGAAATAGAGAATAAGATCAACAAACAATTGTTATTCATATCGTCATCTAAAGTGTTAAGATAGTCACAGTTTCCATACAAGCAGAGTGAATATAGCCCAGAGCATGAGGTAACTGCAGACTGCTTAAGAACATCAGGACTACACAGATGGAAATTCATGGTGATGTTGGGGAATTATGTCTAAATCAAACTCATTTGCATAAAAAGAAATGATCAAGGATTTGTCTTTTGTATATAATATATCAAGATTTCATTATGTTTCTTTTCATGAATTCTTTGAAGCTAAATTTTAATACTGATTTCTATAAACACATAGCATTTATCATGAAAAGAATGCCAAAATTAATGGTTTGCAGAAACTTGAATGCTTTAAGATTCAATTAAAACTCTTAAATACAAATAGGGAAACTTCTTTTTGCTATGACACTGTACCACTATTTGACTTAAATTTAGATAACCAAGAGTTATTTCATTAACTCAGTGGATTCCAAATGTTCTTCTTAACTCTCATAACAATCAGTTTCTCAAGTCTTGGGCATGACTTCAGACCCATTACAAACAAGGTAACTGTGATCACTAGAAAATATCCAAGAGTAATTGCAAAGACCCAAAACTGACAGCTTTCCTAGAAAGTTTAACGAAGCTATCTTGAGGTCAATATAGAAGGCTTGGCATGCTGATGGAAAAAAAAAATAACAAACTGTTGGGAGTATTTCAGTACTCTGAAGATGATAAAGTCACAGCGGAAGTAATAAGATAAGGAAACCATTGGAAGGGATTTTATGCCTTTCCCTTCTCACTTGCAATGGTCAATTTGTGTCTTTGTAAGGTCATAATCACCTGCTGAAAGAAAAAGAATGGGAAGGCTACAATCTTCTCATTTCTGTTTTACATTATTCATTCAGTCACTCGATCAACACTGTTTCCTTTAAAGTAGTCAACTAGAAGTATATTCTTTCTCTAATACTGAACACAAAGCTCAAAGCTCCATGCAACACCTCTCCAAGAATAATCAAAACATTTAAAGTATTTTCAATGGTAGCAAAAACTTGTTATAAAAAATAAATCTGATTTTTATAAAGAGCCATGAGTTACTGATCCCAGATTCTCATGTAGAATGTGATTATTTGATTATCAGTGGATCATTTTGCCAAGCTGTACCATGAAGTTACATCCAATGACTGCCATCCCCTTTGAGCAGTGAAAAATTATATAAAATGTACGCCTTGCTCCCCTGACATGGGGGGAACATGAATGACTTCATTCTTAACATTGAATACTAATTCAAGACATTGGGAAGGCATTGTGATACAAGCCATAATTCACTTCTAAATGTGTCTCTAGAGCAATATCCTTGGACACAGAAACCCAAAGCTTCTATATGTTTGCTTACAGAAGATTTGCAATCAATGATTTCATTTTAAACATCTGATTTTAAGCAACATGCTTTTCTTATAATATCCCTGATAATATTTACTTTTGTAAAATGAAACTGATAAGAAAAAGAAATTGTTAAAAGATATTGGACTACTTTCTGCTAGATATGATAAAATGTATTAACCTCAGCTTACTTAAACTGCATATTAAGATTTGGTCAGTTATGATTTTATTTCTCTAAGCCATTTATGGTCTTAAAAATACACATATTGTATCCTTTAAAAGTAAATATAAATCAAACAGATCCACCGGAGATTTTAGACTATTATTTCAAGAATGTAGCAAAACATATACTGGTAAAATTGCATAAAGCCAAAATACAGTAAACGAAAACATACAGACAGCTGTTTTCAATTAGCTTTCTACTCATATAGAGTTAAACCATCAATGCTACAATTCAAAACATTTGGGAAAAAAGGTAACAACAAATGACATTTTAGCCTATGGGTAAAGAACAATCTCACTCCTCCTGTCTTATTTTAATCAGTCTTTATTTTTCATGCTGTTTTACTATTTTTTAGTATTCTTTGTTCTTTCACTTAGAACTTTATATTGTGCTTGAAGAGTTACTAGCAACTCTTTATTAAAAGTACATTAAAGCAATAGATCCTTGAATAATTTCGTAAATGACAAAGTGAAAAATTAAATTGACTACTGATTTTCTGACTTTCCCTGCGGCCCAATTTTCTACATAACTCCAATATTGTCAGCATGTCTCAATAATACTCCCATTCAAAAGAAATAATAGATTACTGGTTTTTGCTTTGATCAAAGGCAATGCAGCATACTTTAATTTTAAAAACATAAAAGTGGAGGTTCATAAATAAAAGGTTCATGGACCTTGTCCAATTTTGGATTTTTAACTAAAGAGTGGGAGTGGCATGATGGCCACAAGTAAGTTACACATGTGACCAGGGAAGTAGAAAATGCTATCTTCAAATAAAAGTCATTTATTCAGGACGTGGGCCTTAGAAATTTTAAAGCCATTTTTATACAGAAACTGATAACTAGTTATTCTTCATTTCTACTACAGACAAAGCAGATTTAGATCAACTACAAAAAAGTATTTCTAGAGTGTGTTAAATACTAGAATAGGTTTCTTAAGGAGACTGGAATTCTGTTATATTAATATTAATACTTTAAAAGGACACATTCTAATCTTTCAGGAATACTTTTTCTGAAACCAAGGGAAAGGACTTGGGACAGTCCTTCTCACCTTAAAATAAAATTCTCCTTGAAACCATGTATTTATGTGGTATTGTGCTTTTTTGTATTTATGTTTCATAATTTAAAATTTATCTGAGAGGAGTATACAAATAACAAAGTAGTCCAGATTTGATTTGGCAGAAAGGCAATAAAAACAATGGGAGTAATATATGAATAAGGCTCAGCATTGCAAGAAAAAAGGAATAAAGTATTAAAACCTTTAAAAGAACTAACAAAAATATTAAAATTCTACATCATAACAACTCTTTAAATAAGTTTTAAAATATCGTATCATCTAACAAGACAGTCTGCATACAGCTATGAAGAATTTCAAACACAGCAGATAGATATAAAACCCCCTAAAATTGATGCAAGTAGAATAATACAAATCTGTTTTATTTATTCATTTAATTTCACTCAGTTTCTTCACCAAAATAAACAAACTAAGCCCATTTTGTTTTGTTTTGTTTTGTTTCCCAAATGGGGAAGGTGAGATAGATATGCAGAAAATACAGCAACTAATTCAGTGAGGCAGGAATGTGGGCCTTAAAAATATCACCACTATAAAATTTCTCTGTGCTTATCTTGCCAAGTCACATTTTGATTGGACCTTAATGAAATGATCAAAGTTAATATCACCAAAATGGGACAAACCAACATCCTATGATTCTGATAATGATACACTGAGGACGCAGCACCACTTTCATGGTATTACTGGAAAAAATGAACAATCTGAACCTAACTACGAGGAAACATTAGACAAACTCAAATTGAGGGACATAGCATAAAACAACTGGCCTATACCTTTAAAAATATCAAGGTCATGAAAGACAAAGAAAAACTGAGACACTCTTCCACATTAAAGGAGACTAAAGCAACATGACAACTGCAATACATGATCCTGGACTGGATCCTAGATGAAGGAGAGCTGTGGTTAACTTGTACATATAAACATGACATAACCAGGACTATGCACTGTTGGACTACAGACTGTTGATTAGAATATACTGGATGAATGTTAAATTTCCTGATTTTGATCACTGTACTATGGGTATATAAAAATTCTTATGAAATACACATCAAAATATTTAGGGATAAAGGGACTGGTGTCTGCAACTTACTCTTAACTGGTTTAGACAAACGTGTATATTCAGAGAAAAAGAAAGAATCTGATAAAGCGAATGGGGCAAAATGTAGACAACTGGTGAACCTGGATATAGAGTATATAAGAGTTCTTTTTACTCTTCTTGCAACTTCTTTGTTAGTTTGAAATTTTATCAAATAAAGAGATTCAAAAAGATCTTGACTGAGCATGCTAATTCCTACACAGTATTTCTAGTTCCAATCAGAAACAGAACCTCCTTAAAATTTGACAGCAGTGAAAAAACTCACATTTAATAGCCAAGGAAAAACTACCCTAAAAAATGTGTGTGTGCGTATGTGTGTGTTTATCTCATAGTCCTAGAACACTATCTACTTTGTTTAGAAATCTGGAATTTATAAAATTATATCAGAAAGTACAAAAAGAACTTTAAAACCCCAGTAGATTTAGGTATTTTCAGTCTTAAACTGCTTTCATTTGATAATAATTTAAATAAATCATAATTACCTCAATAATTTTTTTCAGAAATTTCATCAATAATGATAGCAGAATTGAGATATTATCACAGAAAAGTAATGGTAATATGATCTAAAAAGGGGTTCTTTTCCTCCTGTTAGCTTCAGAATATATGAAACTAAAGTCATCCAAATTCAAGGTACCGTATAGTTCTTCATGGTTTACTACCTCATATAAATAAGACTGTAAAATTAATACTAGCCTCTTGGGATAACTGCTCCATCAACAAATGTCTAAGGACCTGTGTATCCTTTGTTACAATGCAAGAACAAGAAGGCCTGAAGTTGCTTCATCGAAGCACCAGATGACTTACTTCTTGGGTGATCAGTCATTCTTTCATCAGGTCTGTCAGCATTTATCCTTTTTCTAATAGTTAAGGAATACCATCGTTAAATTTCCCTATGGAAACAGTATTACATTCACAGATGACAAAGTAAATTTTCTGTCATCCACTAAAATAAGAAGCATTATAGTCTACAATAGTATACTTTTTGTAATTCTAATTATTTCATTGACTTAATAAATGAATTTAACTTTTAAATAAACTAGGAAGTATATATACATATGTGGAGAAGTATGCTAAAAAGTATATTTAACTTAAGGAGGGTTTAATCAAAAGTGCTTGCACCCCATTTTGAAGACCACTATTCTATACAACAGGCCCTGGCTGTCCAGATCTGGAGGTGGCAAACTATAGCCCTCAAGCCAAATTGATCCTACTGGCTATTATTGTAAGTAAAGTTTCCAGCAACACACACACCTATTCATTTATTGTCTATGGCTGCTTGCACACAACACCAGAGCTGAATAGTTGTGACAGAGATGTGTGCCCACAAAGCTGAAAATATTTACTATCTGGACCTTTATAGACCAAAGTTTCTGACCTTGGTCTAGAAAGCTAGATCACATTTCTCTCCAGGGCTTTCTAAATAGCCTTTCAATGTATTGAATCATATGATTCATCTAGACTTGTGTTTTTCAAACTACCTTTGCATGTGTGGCAGGACAGTAAAGGGTCTCAGTGCATCTACCTACCCCCAGCAAGCCTCTGCCTTTTATTCATTTAAAATGATATGATTGTGAATAAGATTTCCTTTGCACCAACGGTTATATAGGCAAATAACAAAAAACAAGAAAGGGAGATAGGGTGGAAAAGAGAGACAGAGGAAGGCAAAAGAAATGAAGCAAGAAAGGGAGAAAAGGAGGAAAGAATAGAATAAAAAGGAGGAAAATAGGGAGAAAAGAAGGAATAAAAGAGTGTGAATGCCACTGATCTATTTTAGGGGTGGAGGGAAGAGAGGAGAACAAGGAGACCCTCATTTAGTAACTGAGTTTGTATTTAGTAACTGGGTTTGGACTAGAATACAAGTCTCTTAGTATATAGCATGTATATATAGCATATAGCATGTGTTCTAAATAGGGGCAATAACACCTCCAAGCAGTTGAAAATTGGTTTAGGGAAAGATAAAAGAAATCTTAGATACTACAATGGTTTTAGCCCTCCAAAATTAAACCCAACCCAACAAAATCTTATACCTTAGTGCTCAATTTTATCAATTTCTCTCATTTAAATTAAATTTTATTTAAATTTTTCTCCTTGGGAGGGGTAATAATGAAAAAAAGGTTCAGAACAGTGATATACAGAAATATTTCCCAACCTTAAGTTCCCCTTACACAAAATTCTAAAAGCCTTTAATTTACTAACATATACATTTCAACATCATTTTTGGTTCCAGTATGCACAAAACTACAAATCAATCCTGTTATAAACAGCCTAAAAAAAGGAAACTCTGGGTGGGTACAGAAAAGGGAAAGGAGGTAAAAAGGAAAGAAGGAGTAGAGGTTTTTGCAAAAAAACTTGCAGAGGAAAGTACACTCAAGACTCAGAATTGTACACCCTTAACATCTGTAAGAAAGAGGATGCTAAGCCATGTACTCTATCATGGAGTTACCATGGACAAAGGCATAGGTTACATTAGACACAGGGCACAAAGACTGAGAAAGACCTAATCAGCATTGTCAAACATCCAAGTTACTTGTGATCTCCTGAACCACAGTTGGAACCAATGGATATAAGCAACTATTAAATCTTCAGGAAAGAGAGATAGAACTAGTGTAAAGAGAAAAAAATGGCAATTAATTGTTCTAATTATTAAACTATTGCCTTAGCCATAAGCCTACTGTAGCTGGGACTTTGCAAATGATATTTCTCATCTGCTGGCTAGCTAGCTCCCTGTTAGATTCTGCTAGCTAGTAGGGGTTGTTAGAGGAAAACTGAACAGGTGGAGAAACTGAGAAGGGCTTCCCTGTTTTACTTGTTCCTGTATGAGTTGCACTAGCAACAACTATTTAGAGGAAGTAATTCTTTAGCATTGGTTCTAATTTCTAAGGATTATTTTTTTTCCCCATTCTCCAACACCCAGACCCATCACATTCCCTCAGAGGCACCAACAGTAGCCAAACAGTGCCCATTCCTCAAAGGTCTAGGCCCTAGCTCCACAGGGCCCCTCCCACAGGCCCCTGAGATACCAACACTAGTGAAGCACCATCTTCGCTTCAGAGGTCTGTCTTGGTTATGCCCTTCCCTAAGATACTAAGACCTGATAACCCCAACCTCTCCTCTTTGTTCCCCTAGAATTGGTACCTGCTTCCTGTTATTACTATCTCTGTTATTTCAGTATTTCCTTATGCGCTATCCTCCCATACCTATGTAACCAATTCCCCATATGAAATTCTCTCTATTAAGATAACTAGTGTGGTTTTCAGCCTCCTGATTGGACCCTGACTAATACAATGGTCAAGTAGCCCTTATTTTAAACGTAATTAATGTTTTCTTTATATATTATTTTAGTGCTTAATTTTAGTGAATATAAAAATATATTTAAGGGCTCTCATAAGTTTATTCACAATTAGGTCTTAACAATTCTTTTGGTTAAATCTCTGAGAAAGCCCCAAAAAGTCATTAATATGCCTGTGATACATCTACCTTAATCTGTCCTTCTATTAATACCTTCTAATTGTCTCCAAGCCAAAAGGGATGCAAATCTTTGTTTTTAACGAGTCTCCCTACCTCTGGGCAGCAGTAACTGGACTAGCCAGTGACAGTTGGGAGGGTACTTTAATCAGTTATCAGGAGGCAGCAAGTTTAACAGAGCATACAGCAATTGCTTGAAATTTACAATCCTGGAAAAATGCCTTGCATTTATTGATTAATACATATTTATTAAATACTGTAGTTACTCATACTGTAGTATCTCATACTAGGGAGATACAAAATTTGTTAGTAAAAAAACACATATTTGCCTAAAACAAGAATTATTTAGGTAACTATTAATACATAATTCTTAACATATCAAAATCTCACATTGCTAGTTACCTTGGGAAAATACATCGCTTAACCTCTGGTAGCCACAGTCCACTCATCTGCAAAGAAAATAGGCTGGACTAGGTCCCTGTTGCTATATACCTACCATGACGACCTATACAATTTCTTTTTGTACTGAGGCAGAGGAAGCTCAGTATCACTATTAAGAGTAGGGGTCCCCAATCTACAGTGAGTTTTATAATTATATATTACAATGTAATAATAATATAAATAAAGTGCACAATAAATGTAATGCGTTTGAATCATCCTGAAACCATCCCCCACCTCCCTGGTCCATGGAAAAATCGTCTTCCATGAAAATGGTCCCTGATGCCAAAAAGGTTGGGGACTACTGATTAAATGAGACAAAAAGACTGGTTTTGTAAAGAGAAGAAATAAAGAGGTAGAAAAAATATCAAGATTGGTAGTTTAAAAACATGATCTGAAAGAGATTCAAATACACTGTGTTAGGGAATTCTTTATTTTTATTTTATTTTATTCTTTCCTCCCCTGAGTCAGGAAAAGGAAGAACATAAGTCATAGGCAAATTATCTGGTTAAAAAAAATAAAAATAAAAAGTCTGTCTATTTTTACTATCATAATCTTTGAAGATATTTACTAAGCCAAAAATGATACTTCTTAAATCTCTTCAAGATAGAAAATATCTTTTTTTTGTCTTCAGTTTTAAAAATAGTTTTGATATTCTTCTTTCAAAATAAGCTAATCATCTGTCATACGATAGACCATATGCTTTCACAGCTTGTTAACAAAAATAATTATATTTAAAATACTAGTTAAAAGTTCATGGGAAAGGTGAGATCATTTACTATTTAGTAACCACTTACTTACCTCTTGATATAAAGGAAACTTAGTGAAAACATCTTTTACATGTTATAATCCATTAGAGTTAATCCAATGTAAACTGGGGGGTGGAGACCTCCAACTCTGATTCTTTGCATTATATCCCACCTGCCCTGCTACAGTAGCTTTGATAATTTCCTTCTGAATTTTAAAATTTATGATATTTATGCAGACAAAATGAGAAAGGTTTTAATTTTGGAATGTGGATTTAACCGTCCACTCTTTTAAAAAAATAAATTTGTGATTCCAAAATTGAAAACATTAAGCCTTAGTACTCAAGAGCTACCATTAGTATAGAAATCCAGTTATAGAAGTTTGTACAGCATAATCTAATTTATATATTTTATTGTATATTGTTATAAACGTACAGATGAAAATACAGAAGCACAAAATCATGCATGTTAACAGTTGCTAATTCTGAAGAAGAGGATGGGAGAAATGTAGAACAGAGTGGGAAAATTTTTCACTTAATATATTCTATATTAAATTTTAAAGCATATGCCTACGATAATTTTTAAAAATCAAAATTTCATTTTAAAATGATAGATAAACTGCTGGAGAAACCTGAGCTTTAAATTCAAGTTACATATTTAGTTACTTAAGTCATTTATATCTTACTTGGGTTTCTTTTATGCATCAAGCATTGTTTGTATGCTCTGGGAATACAGTGGTGAACAAGGATCCTGCCTTCTTGAAGCTTATATTCTGGTGGCAGTCCTAATAAGATTATACTCTATGATAAGTACTCTGAAGAATATAAATAGGGTACAGAGTAATGGGGTAGGAAGACAGCTAATTTACAATGGAAGTTCAGGAAAGGCTTCTTTAAAAAGGTTACACTTGAACTAAAGACCTAAATAATGAGAATAAGAAGTCACATACAAGGCCGGGCGCGGTGGCTCACGCCTGTAATCCTAGCACTCTGGGAGGCCGAGGCGAGCGGATCGTCCTGAGCTCAGGATTTCGAGACCAGCCTGAGCAAGAGCAAGACCCCATCTCTACCAAAAAATAGAAAGAAATTAATTGGACAGCTAAAAATATATATAGAAAAAATTAGCCGGGCATGGTGGCACATGCCTGTAGTCCCAGCTACTCGGGAGGCTGAGACAGTAGGATTGCTCGAGCCCGGGAGTTTGAGGTTGCTGTGAGCTAGGCTGACGCCACGGCACTCGCCCCAGGCAAGAGAATGAGACTCTGTCT